>CAODLS010184740.1:0-25430 GCA_948243855.1 Flueggea neowawraea | reverse complement strand
GCATGATCACATGTCAACTTTATATTGCTTAGCATATTTCTTGATCTCAAGTAAATTGATATACAAATAACATTGATAAACCCTTTTATCAATTCATTTGAGTATGCATACATTTCATCAATCCTACTCATCAAGTGGCCTAAAGATATCACTATTCATAAGAAGAACAAATCCATCACTCTCACTATCACTCCTCTACAAGATTCATGACATATCCAATTATAGCTTTTATTGTTACCTTGTTACGGATAATGTTTGACTAAGTCAAAACATGTGATTCCTCATGTAGGAGTCGATAGTGAGTTTCAGTTAGAGGACTCAAACATCACCATTGTATGAAATTTACTTGTGACATTGATCAATGAAGTGCTTTCATAGCGGTCCAGTCCAATATATGTTCCCTGACATGTATCAATGTTGTGATATCTCATATCCATAATCACTAAAAATTGATCATCCTTTTAGCAACATACTAACATTGGCTTGTTATCATTCCCATGATAATAATTGATTAGGAACTTTTAGAATAGTATTCTTTTTACCTTGTGGTTTTAGTACCAAGTCACATACTTGATGACATAGGGAAGAATAAACTATTCATGGAAGTTTTATTGTCATAAACAATATAATATTTCTTAGATATGAAATAAAATGCCGCTTTATTAAATAATAAATGTAATGACAATGTATATCAATGATTGGACTAGGGTACAAAACTAACATGGGTTAGGGTTCAATTCGGGTTGAGTGATTTCTTGAAGATTTTTAGTTGTTTTGATGAAATGAATTGTGGATTTGTGTTTAAGAGGTTGATTAGGAGTAATATGGACAGGTTGGAATGTCGGGTTTCGAGTGGAACATAATTTAGGACCTTTTTGGCAAATTTCTATCGAAAGGACTAGTTTTGATATTTTGCATGCTTGAGAATTATTTGGGAATTTTGACTAATTAAAGGACTAATCTAGAATGTTTCAAAGGGTTAGGGACTGATTTGAAATTTTGCAAAGTTTGAGGACTAAATTTTAATTTTGCAAAAGTTGAGGGACCAAATGGTAATGTTACATTGAGGTTCGATTTTCGACAAGAGTGTTAGATATTCAACCGCAATGGGTTATTCAGTGTCGATTTGGGTTAGGTCATGCATTTGCATTTTTATCTCATTCATTTCCAGGATTGCCACATTTACCACGTCAGACCTTGTTGTGAATAAATTATGTTTTCAGCTCCGCTTGATTTTCGAAGTAATCTGTCATCCACTGATGGTCCGAGTTTTGGATTATTGGTCCGGCGTCCAGGCGAGTGCGGTAGCAGCGTTAGACACATAGGCTATGTCTTTCCAAACTTATATGTTTTTTATGTGTTCTGACTTAATCTGTAAATGGACTAATTTAAGGATCGATAATTCTTAAAAATTGATTATATGTGATAAGAAATGAATAATCTGTATATGCTAATATCAATATCAGTACAACTATTAGTATTATATATCTGTTCTGCATGCTTGCCAGTGATCAATATATTATATATTTATGTATATTCAGTGAGTTGGGACACTCAGCTATGGAGAGGCGGAGCCTATGGTATACCATTGATTAGTGAATGCCTAGTTACCAGGGTTGGTGGTAACATTATGTGTCCAGGCCAGACACCCAATGTCAGGTGGCTTAGTTCACATTAGTTCAAATCAGTTTTATCTCGATCAACTATTCAGTTATATATTTATAGATATGTATATGAGTATGTTATGAATGCATGTTGTCTGCTGAGGGTGCGAAAGTTTTCAAAATGAATTTAAAAAACTATTACTATATGAAGAGTGTATATGTATGTATTCTATATATTACATGTAGTAGTTTTCGAAAACATTTTCAAAACGGTTTATGTGAGGCCCGGATTATCCCTCACTGAGTTTACTCACCCCCTCCCCTCTAACATTTTTCAGGTTATTCAATATTTGTTTTATCAGATCTTCAGTGCTCAGTAAGACATTCGATTTAGAAGTAACAACCCTTTTGGTCGATGCCATGACCCATTTTCGGATCATGACCGACGTACGAGGTGAACCGTCTATGAGAGCCCAACCCATCTCGCATAAGCCTCGGAGAACAGAACTTAAACTTATTCATCGCAAGCCATATTAAAGCCATTTTTAAAGGTTAATAAATAGAAATCTAAACTTGTTTAAAACATAAGTTTTCATAACAAATAAGATATTTGATTAATAATAAATCATTTTTAAATACCAAATAAACATACATAACACACACCCAAAAGTATACTTGTATGGAGCAACTAATAAAATAAATAGTTGGGTCCGAACAAAAGGGCACTGACTGTAACTTTAGAATTCCTTACCAAGTGTTGAATGTCGATGTATAGCAATCAACCAAAATCACTTGAAAAATAAGAACAAGGAAAAATAGACAGAAAAGAAAGAGGTAAGAACCCTAGTGAGGAAACGACACTCCAGAGCGGCTCTCGGCCTCACCCAAACCGTTTTGAAAATATTTTGAAAAATATCGCATGCAGATATAAGTGTATATACGTATACACACTAAATACAAAATAGTATTTTCGAAATTTATTTTGAAATCATTCGCAACTAAGCAAACAGTAAACAGACAAACGTTCAAAATGTTTAATTACAAATCATGTAACACAAATATCATGTCTGATGATAAACATAGCTGATAATCACTGGTCATATACCTGTATTATATTAAAACTACGCTGACTAGATCAAATCAAATAAACTAATAGCCTTAAGAGTTCAAATGATACCTGACTCAAAAGGGCTAACAACCAACAGCCTTAGGGGCTCAAAATAGTACTCCATCCACTCTAAGGTCTCAAGGTTGTAACAGCAAATACTGATCTAAGTACGTCCACGAGCGTTGCAGTCCATGTGTTCCAACAAGATATGCTCTGTCAGACTACAATACCATATACTACGAAAAAAATGAGCAATAACATAGGTTCACCAAATTACTTATACCAAACAAAACATATCACACCACCCAGTCTCACATGAGACTAAAGATCAACAATAGGATCACCGTTGACTCAACCACTAGATCATACGTGGACTCCGCCACTAATCAAAATGAAATCATGTGTCGGGCTGGGACACATGGCTACCGACATCCCTGGTAACTGGGCATTCACATCAATGGTATGCCAAATGTTATGTTTATTCCCGTAACAAAGGTGTCCCGAGTCAGAATAATTAAACCATAATTATTGCAGAAAATGTAAACGCAAAATCAACCAGATAGTAATGGATGCACCACTGACATATCATGCAATACCGATTGCAAAAACAAAGATCAAATCTCAAAGAATATAAATATTTTCAAAATATTTATATAAACATATATATAATAGATTTCAAAACAAAACCAAATTCAGTAGCAAAACAAATCTTCTTTTCAAAGAAGAAAAAATTCAGCAAAACGTTTATTTCGAAACATGATAACTATTTCATTACTTCAAATAATATCCAACCAGGATTTCATAGCAAAGGTTGTTCATGTAATTCATAATTTAGGATTTACTGATTCTTTAGTTATTCCAGATTACATACTATAGTCGTAGCACAACAAAAACATATACATGTTAGAAGACATAACCTATGTGTCTGAAGTTGTCATTTCACTCCCCTAGACATTCAAGCTAAATGGCCCAATCACATACCACTGGTAGCTGGCTAATCTCGCTAACTAGGATATACAACTGAATCAATTATCAAAACAGAATCAAAGACATGATGATGGTATAGTACTGTGGCAGTATAAAAAATGCCAAATAATGCAATGCAGACACATGTCCTGAGAAACCTATTTCGAATGAAGATCTAGTGCTCTCGTTTAAAAAATTGGAATCTACGTGAAATTACAGTAAAATCGGAATCTACGTGAAATTACAGTTAGGTCCTTCAACTTTTGTAAAATTACCATTTAGTTCTAAGACTTGGAGAATTACATATCAGTCCCTAAAGTATCCTCCAATTACTAACTTCTCCTCAATTATTTCATAATATTCAAATTACTCCTAGAATATACTCTAAATTCCATTTTGATCCCTAAAATGTAAAATGTCATGCTTGGTCCTTAAATGACAAATTACCCAAATAGTCCAACTTTTGATTCAGCCGATAAAAATCAAAACAAATCATACATATTGACTCTAATCGACCTCCTGAACTCAAATCTAACATCAGTTTAATCAAAACAACAACAAAATTGTCCAAATTGACTCAAACCAGAATTGAACCCTAACCCAATCAAGAACTCATCAAATCCTTCGATTCAAAGCTCACATCATATTCCTAGCGTACATTCATGATACCAATAGCGTATATTCGTGCATATCAATAGCTCAAACCATCAAAACATCTGATACACTAGCGTACATTCGTGTATATCAATATATATATCAACTTAATTTAAAAAAAGCAAATGTCTTGTGAATGTACACCAATTCACCAAATGAGTTTGTTAATAAAAAATTGTTAATGCCTTGTACAAATCATTACACTATTTAAAAAAATTTGGGCCTGTTTAATTGTGGAAAATTTCACTATTTTCTAGAAAATTAGAAAATAAAATAGAAAAATGAAAAAATTGTTCAAAAAGAATTTTTGATTAGTAAGCATATTTTTAAATGCTTTTAAATTTTAAAAAATAAAAACAAAACAGAGAATAAAAATATAAAATTGTTTGAGGAAGTTACAGCTATTGTCACTTTTTTTGCATTTTCATTTCTGAAATACAACACAATGTGTTATAATATCTAATTTAAAACACTCTTATTTTTAATTTCAATAATAAAACAACATTTATACATATTTTATTATTTTCTCTCTCCTCAAGCCCCTTTCTCCCTCTCCTCTGTCTCTTCATTTCCTGATTCTTCCTCTCTTTCCCTTTCGCCTCTCTCACCTCTCTCTATTCTATCTTTCCCTTTCTTACTCCTCCTCACATCTCTTCTCCTTCCGCCGCCGCTGTCGTGTGAAGGAAAATCGATTACTCGAACAAAAAAACGAAAAAGAGAGGATGACTGATGATAGATATATGAAGACCAGTAATGGGAGAGAACCAGATTGAGGGAGATCGAGGACGACAAGGAACGAGATCGAGGACATAATAGTAAATTAACGTGGAAGCAGGTTGAAAGAGATGCTAATTGGATATTGCCTTTCTATATAGGTAGCAAGGTATCAATGTCGGTGGTTTAGTAGGTATAAAATTAAAATTCTTTATTAAGTCGATGAATCCTAGTTAGTATCTTTGTTCCGTAAAAACATAAACCCAGTAAAGAATTTATTTACACCCAGGAGTTTTACTTGGTTTCCAAGTGAACCAAACGACTTGAAGAAAACGATACGTAAATCCAATGCAACATATAACTGCAAAACTCCGACACAACAGAGTTCTGACATTGTTGCTGGAAAATAAAAGCTCAAAATAATTCGCTCAGTCCACCCTTTTCAGATTCCGTACTTTCTATTTTATTATTGTACTCAATTTTGTACTCATATTATTCTCCCATTGTACTTAAGTTGTACTCTAGATATACTCAATTTTTTATTTTGTATTTGATCTCTATTTTTTCTCATTTTTTGTTGTTTGTACTCTGGTTGTACTCAATGTTGATAATTTTTAGTTTTTTCATTCTGTACTCTATTTGTACTCTTATTGTACTTGCTTTTTGTATAGATTTTATTGGTGTAACTAATAAGTGTTAAATACCTTGATTCATTTGGTCACATTTTATTATTGTACTCAATTTTGTACTCATGTTGTTCTCCCATTTTACTCAGTTTTTGCTCTAGTTGTACTCAAAGCATACTCCTTTTTTTATTTTGTGTTTGATCTCTATTTGTTCTCATTTTTTGTACTCTGGTTGTACTCAATGTTGTTTTATCAGTCTGTATTATGGTTGTACTTGCTTCACTGGCATGAAGAATGTGGTCAAAGTAAGGTCAATTTTCTGACGCATGGTCAATACGCGGTCAAACTGTTTTATTTGTGAAATATTTTATTTCATATTTCTATTTTTGATAAATTTGTTTACATATATTGTATTAGAGTAATTATCTTTTGTTTTATAACTTATTTTAATAAATCACTCAAATTATTTTCTCAACTAAATATAAACTAAGCTAATTGTTTTTTGAAAAACGCTCAATATGTAATAGCTTAATTTCTTGGGATTTTTTTTAATTTATTGGGAATTAAAAAAAGGTGTTTTTAATATGAGTTTTACTTTTTTTAGAATTGGCAGTTTAATTGGATATAAATGTGGGATTTTCCCAAGTCAAGGCCTTGGCTGCCGCCTCCGAAAAAATTGAGCGCGGCAATTGATCGTAATTCTTTCTTTGGCTTTCATGAAAGAAATTCCATGAAGAAAAACACGCCGGTTCTGCTATCAATTGTTATCACTCTGATTTTATATGCGAGGCGATGCTCCGGTGGGGAATCCTCCACCTGTTTGACCCTTTATAAAGAGGGAGGTGCTCCCGCAGTTTTTCAATCCCCGAAATGCCCTCGTTGGAGCCTCCCAAATTACGATTCTCGACACCGCGGCGCCGGCACTACCACCGGCACTCACTGCCAAACAGCGACGCTTCAGGGCCAAAGGAAAACTCTGGAGGACCGGACTCTCTGCGTTCTCGATATTCGCATTCCTTTCCCTGGTCTGGTCTCTCACTCTTCCTCTTTTGCTCTCTCGATATTATTATCATTATTTGTTTTTTCTTTTGGCATTGTCTCTCTCGATATTTGTTTTTTTTGAACTGGTCTCTTGATATTTGTTATATAAAGGTGTATGGGTGTATGTATGAATTAGCAATTGCTTTTGTGTTATAGTGTGTTTGAAATAACTCAGTTCCGAAGGAAAGAATTATCGCAGTTGAACCCAATTGATCCAAACAGATTGTTTAATTGAAATAAATGAACCTTAACTATAAACATGTTACAAACACCATATTTATTTGAGATGAAGCATTTCGCTTACAAACATGATGGGTGTGTGTTGTCAATCATATTTATATATGTAACGGCTTCATAGGTTTAAGTTTTTTCTTTTTCCTTTTTCGAACAGGTGAAATAGAGGTAAAGGAGGTCATTGTTGGAATTGCAGCGGTTTTTGATGGACATAGTGGTGCTGAGGCTAGTGAGATGGCTTCGAAGCTTCTGTTGGAGTATTTTGCTTTGCATACTTACTTTCTTTTGGATGCAAGGTATGCTTCTATGTTTAGGAAATCCATCGGAAGATTGCCAAGTAAGGGACGCAGTGATTTTGTTTTCCAAGTGCTGAACTGGAACAAAGACCTTAATTACCATGAGTTGAACTTTGAAAGGTGTTATACATATTCAAATTTTTGTTTTGCTATTTTTTTTAATGGCATATTATTAGATTATTGGTTGTTTTATTTTATTCATGAAAATTTTTATTGTAATTGTTTGTGCAGGTTTAAATTTTCTTTTCCAACAACTTTTGATGATTCTTTTCATTTGGAATTATTGAAGGAAGCACTTTTAAGGGCAATCCATGATATTGATGCAACATTTTCTAAGGTAAGTTCAATTCAATGTCATATTACTCTGTTTTCTTTGCTTATATGTTGATAACTTGATGTTCATATGATTGTGTCACGAAGGAAGCATCTAGGCAAAATTTTGCTTCCGGTTCTACAGCCACCATTGCCCTCATTGCCGATGGTCAAATTTTAGTTGCCAATGTTGGAGATTCAAAGGCCCTTTTGTGTTCCGAAGAATACCAGTCTCCAGCAGAGGCAAGAGGTCAGAATGATCTCACCCAAACTCAAACTGTTCAAAGTTTTGATACATTTTGTTATTATTATGTTCAAAGTTCTGATGCATGTTTTTATACTCTCACATGGTTATAAAAGAGTACAATGGTTTTTCTGTTTCATGTTCTTGTATTTTATGTCTAATAATGGGTCCATAGTGATTCTGTATTGTAAAAGATCAAATAGGTGAACATTATTTCTACATTTCGGTTTCTGAATCTGCAGAAACATTATTAAGGTTATACTTGGAGCAGAGACGTGATGGTGCATTGCCAAAAAGGAACACTCATAAAATTAGGTCAGCGGCTTCTAATGGAATGTCATATTTTACTGTAGAAGAGTTAACTATAGATCATCATTTAGATAGAGAAGATGAAAAGTTCCGAGTGGAAAATGCTGGGGGATATATCACTGAGTGGGGTGGTGTCCCTAGAGTAAATGGTCAGCTTGTTGTATCCCGATCCATTGGCGATGTGCATTTTAAAAGGCAAGGCTCTTAAGCACCACAAATTCTGTGCTTTGTGCTCATTTTTCATCACTTAACCAATTACTTTTTATTTCCAGATTGAGGCATGCAGATTGTTCATATGACATTTTTTAATTAGTACCTTTCGATCAAAGAAATATTTTCTTGAATCTAATTCAATATTTTTCTGAAATCTCATCAGGTTTGGTGTTATATCTGCCCCTGAAGTGACAGATTGGAAACCTCTCATGACAAATGATAGTTATTTGGTGGTAGCATCTGATGGAATGTTTGAGAAGTTGAGCTTGCAAGGTGTTTGTGATATACTTTGGGAAATGCATAGTCATGGTACTGAGAGATCGCTACTTTCTTCCTTGTGTTCACACTCTAAGGCTGAATGCTTGGTGAAAGCTGCACTTAAAAAGGGTAGCACGGACAATGTGGCAGCTGTGGTGGTGCCTTTACAATCTTTTGGAGTGCCTCACAGACTACCAAAGGAGAGGTGCACTCAAGAGCAAGGCTTACACTGTCCAACTAACGAGACTAAGAACTTGCTGCATGAACAATCGGGTATCTCCTGCTTCATAACTTTTCTAAGGAGTCGTTTGGTTGTGACAAAGTCTAACTTCCTAGGAAGTAGTAAAAATATGTATGTTTGGTTGGGAGGGACTTTACCTCCTTAGAAACCAAGCAAGGAATTTACTGGGGATTCCTAACCAAGTAATAAATTTATAGGACTATACTAATCCCATATAAAACAAATTTTGATACTTATCAAATTTTGGGCTTGTTAGGGAGTAGAGTATATTTTGTAGATAGTAGATAACATACAGTGGATAATAGATTTTTTTTAATTGTAAAAAGTTGAAGAAGAAAAAGGTTTTTTTCTTTATTTTGAAATTATTTATTTCCAATTATACTCTTCTTTTAATAAACATTCCTTTTTAGTTTTTATAGCCTTCGCTTTTTCCATTAAGACCATTTCTTTATAACTGCATTCTAACTAATGCATGCGAGAAGTTTCTGTGTCAACATTATTGAGTATGGAAAAATGTATATGGTTTATAAGAAATAGCAAGTGTTTGTGGTTTAAGCAATGGATTAAAAATTCCTTAACTGCACTAATTACACACAGGAAAAAGTTTTCCATTGTGTCACCCACACATTTTTTGGTAAATCAGGGTCATCGTGGACATTTCAACCCAATAACATTTAGCAAAATGAAGTTGCTAAATGTTGATTGTTACCAAACAAGCAACTAACAACATTTAGCGAATTTGCAGTTGCTATATGCAGTTTTCTTTTACTTCATGAGATGCTAATTTTTCTGTATCGAATGTTAATTTGGTTTTAATTTATAAGAACATTAATCCTTTTTTGTTAGAAATTAAGAGGAAACTGTGTAAACAAAAATTAGCTAGCATAAAAACAAAAGGAGAAAAAGAAAGTTTTAATCTGAACAGTTTGTACCTTTTAACAGTAAAGCAAGAGATGGAGATTTTTATGGTCTTGTCTTTTAGACTTAGATGATTTCATTCTTTACTTTAAAACTGCAAAATAAAAATTTAATTATTGCCAAATTAATTTTTTTATTTTATTTATTTGTCAATAATTTTTTCAATTGCTGATTTATATATGAAAGATAAGTAGAAATTCATCAATTTCTAAACATTTAAGTTGACGCTTTATGACAAGATTATTGACATACGTAAAAATGTTATTTCACGGAAATTAGCTTGTAAGTCGAACAATATTAGCTGTGAAAGTTGGAATGATTCTTTGGAAATAATTGAACCAAACAAGAAAAAGATATCACTTCTAAAGTAAGAAACTTCCTTTTGGATCAACTGCCCTGTAAATTAAACTAACGAACCAAATTGGATCTAAGATATTTGGATTCACAAGGCACATAAAACCTTGGACATAGTAATTGTTTTTTCTTGGCTTATTTGTTAATTGAAATATATTGTTGACGGTGTGAAAAGAATTGTTGCAGAAATTAAAATGGGATCTTCCTTTCTACTATTTGTTTGAGAGAAAATCAGCTAAAAGTTGCTTCAAGTACTGTTACTCTGTGATTTTGATTGATTTAAAAGCTCGACGAAGTTCTTATTCCTGGCAAATAAACTGAAACTGGCAGCTAAGCTTGTTCACACTGATTTAGAGCTCAAAACTTAGGTTTTATGACCTGCTGATATCTATTTCCCTTTAGGTGTGCTTATATTGCTTTTGACTTGCTGTTAATATGTCATGGTTCTAATAAGGTTAGAAATTCATCAGTGGAGGCAATTTACATTGTTATTATGATGTGAACATTGTCGATTACATTAATTTGTATTTCAAAATGGATGAATATAGATAGTTTGGCCAACCAAGCATGCTCTAAAGTTCTGTTTTTTTTTTTTAAATATGAGTGCTGTGCACGCGATAATGGATGCTTAAAATTTAATTATTCCTTTTCTTTATGCCCTATTGTGTCACCTTTCAGAAGCTGCTGACATGTCATCTGCCGTTGTACGAATGGAGCAGGGACACTCACTTGTCTCAATGTTCGACAGGTTGTTGGTAAGGCTAAAAGGTCTCTGCTGTTAATTTTGGCCATTCTGTGATGTGAACATTGTCTATTACATTAATTTGTATTTCAAAATGTAGGAATAAAGATAGTATGGCTTTCGAAATAATAGTAAATGTCTTAGACAACTTTAATTTCTGTGATTTTGAGATAATGGGATCTGATACGTGTTGGTGGAAGAAAGAAAAAAGCGTTAACAGTGATTATTGATTTTCAGAATCTGGAAGGCGGTCTCAATTAATTTTCATGGTCTTGGTCCTGTGGTTTAAATTTATGTTTTTGCCTTCTAGGTTGAAGAAAAGCGCCAGAGATCTGGTTGCTATTATTTGTTTGAAAACCTTGACGATAATGCCGATACATTTGGAGCACAAAAGATTCGCAAGGCAGATGTTATGTATGACTTACCTCAGGCTCTACCTGATCCATTGAGTCAGCAGTGTGGTAAGTGAATCTTTTTCTGCATCTTCTTTATCTGGATGAAATTTTTCCATTTGGTGGTTGTGTGTTTTGTTGGGGTGTTGGACCTTTCATTAGGTGTTTCAGTTTTTCAGGGTAATTGTCTCCGGAAATATTTGTAAACAATGTCTTATCCTTTAAACAACTTATTTGTTCAGAAATGCAATAATTTATATGTTGTTATTTTAAAATAATATTATTATTTTTCTTCATATATGTGAGTTTCCAGATGACAGCAGAGATGATTTTGACCCTTGTTTTAACTATCTTGTTTTCACTTTTTTGTAGGTGGATCACTCAACTTATATAATGATTGGGAATTGTGCATGTACTTTGAGATTACTGTGGGTGGAGCTAAAGATCAATGCATTAATCCTGATGGCTTTGCTAGTTTCCTTGGTTTACTTGAATCTATTTCTTTCCATGATACTGGTTCAAATAAAGGGTCAAATGAATATGCAATACCTGATTCTAGGTGTGTATCTTTCCCTTTGTCATTCTTTTCTTCTCTTGTGGACTTCTTTCACTTCTGAAGTTTATCTTAATATTAGAATGTCCTTGCATAATTCAGCACAGCAAATGGCAGAGGAAAGTTCTGGGGCTCTGCTTCTGTTGTCTTGAGTCATTCATGAGCATCCAATTCAGATTATGATCAAACTCTTCCATTTTAGCTAGCTTCTATGTATAGGGTTGAGCTTACATAGAAGACATGAGCAATCTCATTTTCTATGACAATAATACTACTTATATTAACATGCTAATACTTTATGTTAAGGCTCACTCATTCTTTTGTTTATTCTGAAACCAATCATAAAAAATGGAGTTGTTAATTCAACTTCTTGGTTTTAGGTATGTATTAAGGAAAAGGTTTGGTCGTGGATCATATGGTGAAGTGTGGCTGGCTTTTCACTGGAATTGTCATGGAGACAACAATTTTTCCAGCTGGAGCAGAATGAATGAGAATATCTCGTTTGATTCAAGTTGCTTTAGTTCAAATATGGAAAATTCAACTTATACAACTAATGATTGTGATTCTAGAGATAACTTTTTCATTTTGAAACGTATCATGGTAAGTTCTCAAATTGAATTACCTTTCTGGTTAAGAACTCATTTTGGTGCTTTATTACTTCTTCAAATACACAAACATCTAGCTGACATCACATTTATTTATAAGCAATATATGGTTTCTCTGTAGGATTACAAATTTTTAACCTTACATAAATATTATAATTAAACTTATCAATGCCTATTGGTTAAGCATTTCTTCGCTTTGTTTTAATTTTCCTTGCTAGCTGTTAAGAATAAATGCATGGTGAACTGGTGCTAAACTTGCAGTGCCCTTGGCTTCTTTTAAGTGAATTTTTGATGAACAATTATAAACTCTGCAGTTATTCAGTTGCCTATTTAATTTTTGTTTTATTGTCCTTCCTTTCCGGAAGGAAACATATTTGGTCTAGAATTGCTGCCTTATTTTCTTGCTGATGTTGTATAACTTCAAGTCATTTTTTGAAATGACATTCTTTGAAAATAATTGATGTAAACAGGTGGAGAGAGGAGCTGCTGTTTACTTAAGTGGCCTACGGGAGAAATATTTTGGTGAAGTTTTCTTAAATGCTTCAAGGCGTCTTGAAGGCTTGCTTTCAGACAAATCTTTGATAGAAAAAGTAAGAACAGAATTTGATGACCTATTAGGAAAAAGTGAATCAATTTATGGATCTGGAAACAGTTGGACTTCAGAAAAATTCAACAAATCTAGGGCACCTTCAGGAGCTCCTTTTAAGGATGGTTTAAACCATATTGTGAGATATATAGAATCCTTTGAATCTCGCACCAATGAAATTTGGCTTGTATTTCGTCACGAAGGAGTTTCTTTGTCAAAAATATTGTATACAATGGAAGAATTAGAAAACAATGATTATGGAAAAAGGGTTGAAGAAGTAAAGCATGTGCGGATTTTACGCCCATCTAAGTGGTGGCATTGGTTGAAGACAACAAAAGCTGGAAAAGAGGAAATGCAAAATATTATATATCAGTTGGTATGGTTGTTTCGAAACTGTATAGAGTATATTTTGTTCATGATTGACCCAATAAATTTTGGCTAACTATGCATGTATTAATTTATTTGTCTTCTATATCACATTTGGATTACAATGATGCATGAGGTATCAACTGTGTTATTTGCTTTTGCTACAATAATTTGGGAGCATGCAGTTAATTTTATTTATTTTTTCTGTTTGTCAAATTGATTGCTATAAATATAATTGAAATGAATGAATCTGATTGAACTTTTATTGTTCCAAATTTTGGTTCAGCTTATATTATGTCATATTTTTTTGGTTCGTTAGGTACGTCAATGCTAATTGGTTTGTTTATGAACATAAATATGAATAATGCTTCTAATCAATATTTTGGAGTTTGATTTCAAAGGTAACATGTCTCTATATGGTTCCTGTATGTTTTATTAAAGAAACACAAAATAACTTTCTCTGCACTTGTTCTTGAAATGTTACCATGTTTTGTTTTCAATTTAATTACTTTTCCATATAGTTTGCTAATTGTCATGACTGGTGAGAAATTTGATGTTCGTTTTTCTTTTCATTATTTAGTTGATGGCGCTGAAGGCCTGTCATGACCGTAATATCACCCACAGAGATATCAAGCCTGGTGAGAGCATGAGTTCTTGTCTTGTTAAAGTTGCTTATCATGATATATGATCTGAAATAAATTCATGATTTTGGTTGTACAAAATTTATACACGATATAACGCCGATTTCCTTGGACATTTGAATATATAGTGGAGAAAATAAGTTGAAAACTCTGGAGTAGATCAATGAGGTCGTAGTTCTGGTCCAAGCTAAAGTGTTTTCTTCCTGTCCATCTGATAATTCATTAGGCCTACTCAGTTGTAATTAAGCTATATGTTTTAACTATAAAAATAAATGATGAGAAGTCTAATACTGACAAATATTAACCAGCTAGCATCATTGGTGCAATTGACTATTTTTGCTATTCGGTGGGTGTTGAAAATTAGTTAATTATTGATTGCTCCATGACAATTGTGTAGATCCTTTGCTAATGTAAACTATTGGTATTTTTAGATCTCCAAAGGAAATAAAATGGTTACTCATCTAATACTCTACGCCTGTTGTTTATTCACGACAGAGAATGTGGTGATATGTTTTGAAGATTGGGACACTGGAACATGCTTGAAAGGAATTCCTAGTGGAGATATGAACTATACCACCAAAGTGTAATGCAGAGCATTTACTACAACCGTTTTCTCTATTTTGAGGCTTATTTAGTACAGTTTTTTCCTTTCTAAACTTATATGGTCATTGATTGATGAATAGAGTTTTCCAAGAGAACATGATTGAGTTGTGCTTCAATAATCATTTGAACAGGGAACTTGATTATTAATGGCATTTTTATTAATTGCACAGGCGAATTATTGATTTTGGTAGTGCAATAGATGAATTCACAATGAAGCATTTATATGGATCTACTGGACCATCAAGGTAATTTGTCTCTAAGGATGTTTTATTTTCTACTTCAGTATCTATTTTTTAGTGTCTTGTGAAGTTCTCATGGTGGATTGCTATATCTTCTGCTAATCAGGGCTGAACAAACGTTTGAGTATGCTCCTCCTGAAGCATTGCTTAATGCTAGTTGGCATCAGGGAGCAACACGCATTAATTTAAAGTATGTTTTCTATTCTCAGATTTTCATTGATATTTAAATATTACTCATTCATACAGCTGATTGCTTCTGTTATTCTAGATCAAGTTTGTTACTTTTTTCTCCCTCCTATGCAGGTATGACATGTGGAGCGTGGGTGTTGTGATCTTAGAGTTGATATTAGGATCACCAAATGTTTTCCAGATAAGTTCTCGGACAAGAGCTCTTCTAGATCCACATATTGAAGGCTGGAATGAAGAGTTAAAAGAGCTTTCGTACAAGTGAGTGTTCTCCTTTGTGCTCTATATCTTATACCCTCAACTATTTTGGTCTGTGATGCTAAGTGATGCATCTTCTATTTGGATGTTCTTTTTACACGCTCATTGCTGTCAGTGGCCTAAAAGGTTGTTTGCAATTAAGCTTTGGCTTTATTACTTTTGACTATTTGGATTTTAGCAGAAACATGTGGCATATATGCCTGATTTCTATTTCCCAATTCCTGAAAGAATGGAGTTTTCCTTTATACCAGTGCCTTTTGCAAGTTTCAAAAAGAGCATTTCTAGTGTCTGATCTCTCTCTTTCTCTCTCTCTCTCTCTCTCTCTCTCTCTCTCACACACACACACATATTGGATGACGGAGAGAATAGTTGGGTGTCTTTTTTTATGCTTCCGTTGGCCTTTTATTGTTTGGAAAGCTAAACACTGAATACTGTATTTGTTTTGGAAGACTTAGGTCCTTGATGGAATTATGTATTCTTGTTACGGGGAGTTCCTTTAAGCACAACACAAGGGACCAAGTGAGTTTGATATATTCTGGATAAATTTGCTTTTAGTTTTCTCTATTGTGCATAATGTGTTGATTAGGATCTTGAGTTATTTCTTATATTCTACACAATGATGTGGTAGATGTGCACAGAACCAATTATATAATGCCTTGGATGTCTTGTTGATTGATTGTTTGTTTGTTGGACACTTGAAATAAATAAGCTAACTTTTAACACAAATAGCAGCAAGAAAAGGTCAAATAATGATGACTATGTGATTAAGTTTAATAGGTTCGATTGACCTAAAGAAGGAGAAACATATATTTTTCTTATAAAGTTATTAATGTAATTAAATTCAAAGAAAAACAAATGAGAATAGCCAATATATGTGTGTTACAATCTAAACTAGGAACTCAGTTCATAATTGCATTCTGGTCGTTGGCCAATTTTATATGAATGCTGGACATAGTCTTAATAAATACTCTCTGTCTAAGTTCTTGTTGAATCTCGGAAAACCTTAATTTACTCAACGTTACTTTTTGAATTCAATTATAGAAGTAGATCTAACTGTTTCGTCTTATAGCTTTGTTTTATTATGTTGATGGTGATGTTTTGCCTGTACTGCAATATCTTATCTTATATGATCTAGGCTGGAGTTTCCCCTGCTTCATGGAAATGCTCAGAAGAGTTCTTTTCCCAGCAGATAAAGAGTAGAGATCCTCTGAAATTAGGGTTGGACACTATTTCTTCTTGATTAACTACAGTATAATGTGAGCCTTTTATATCCTCTCTCCTAGTGCTGTATTGTAATCTTAAGATCATGATTTCTTAATGTAGGTTTCCAAATATTTGGGCTTTACGGTTGGTGCGCCAATTGTTAGTTTGGAATCCTGTAAGTTTATGAATGTAAAGGCAAATTTATAGCTAAGTATTAAACGAGTAGCAAAGGCAAATTTAGGCGAGCTTGTCATTTATTTGTTTGTTCTTTGTACTTGTCCTTTTCTTTTGGCTTTTTCATTTTCTCTACCACAAATGAATTTTTGAGAATTAATTTGTAAGCGAATAGACTAATATAGAGGAGCCATAGGAAGGCCATGAATGTTTCATGGCAATTTATTACCCTCAATTATTGATAGCACTATTGTAGTATTCTAGTTATGTGGCATGCTAACCTTGTATTGCTATCGTGGATATCCTTCTACACTTGATGGGGATGCCATACAATGGAATTTGTTGGCACTGTAATTCTGAATTATACAACCTTCATTTGGTATTTTCACTGTTTCATTTAGTCCTTAGTTGGATATTTGACATTTAAATGTAATTTTGTCTTAAATATTTGTGATTGCAGGAGGATCGATTGGGGGTTGATGATGCTTTGAAGCATCCTTATTTCCAACCTCCTCCTAAAACATGAACATATAGGAAAGATGGTATCGTTAGGCCTCAGGAAGTCTCAGGATGACCAAATACACAAGAATGTACAGCCTCACTCTCTCGACATTTAGCTGCAGTTTTCATATATTCGTCTTGGAGTTTCAGACTAATTTTTATGACTGAAGGGAAACTGGAAGGATTTTGACTTTCAGAATTTTGAAAAAAAGAAACATAGAAAATGTCTAATTTATTTGTCGAACTCATGTTGCCGCGGATACAGTTTGCTGTCAGTGCCGAGCAGGATGCTTAACAAAGAACTGACTAATTCAACTGCCAATCAGTTGTGCTGGTGTATATATGTTTCTTACAGGTAAATCTCACCTACATTTAGCAATTAGCATTCTTTTGCCCTAAATTACTGTTGAAACAGATGTACAGAGCGACTTTATCATCATTAACAGATCAAATATGATACTTGGAATGCGTTTGCAAATACCACGAATTTTTAGAGCATGTGTTTTTTCCTTTTTGACAGCTTTTTTTTTTGTAAATTTTTTTTTATCAACCTACATGTTTGAGAGAGTGCTTTTTATCAGAATGAATGTGTATGGCATTTCATAAATGTTTACTTCATGTGTGGAAGCAAAAGGATGAATATGAGCGGTGAGTTTCTTACTCGACTAACTGGTTTTGGATGAAAGTGAGCTTTGCCAATAGAAGAGATTGGTGCAATCGCATACGAAGAACGCCCGGACACAACATCTCAAAGATGTAGACATCCAAAATTTTGTATACTTTTAACTTGAGGATGGCCATAAGAGATGTTTGCTATGGAAGAGTTATAAATTTGCAAGAGCTATGATTCCTTTTCCCTATTGGTTTTACTTCTTTAATTGTATACAAGGGTTCATGTAATTGGAATTCAATTAAGGAAAAAAAGTTCTAGAAATATCTGTTGTCTCTCTCTTTTATGTAGAAATATCAAGTTCAAATCTTCTTAAATTGTAAGATCTAATGCTCTTAGAGGTTTATAAGAGTTTGTTTAAATTTGAGATGGTCATATTCAGTGCTAAAGTAAAACTTCAATTACTAAACATATACTAAACATGAAAAATTTGTATTTAGAAAATGAGTTCCGCAAAAACACGCAATTGATCTTTCAAGAGTGAAAATGAATTGCTTCTCATAGTCATGTACAGGCGGATCTGTAGCAACCAATAGACTAGCAGAGAGTTATAAAATCTCTATTAACATTTGCAAAATTTCAATACCGACGCATTGTCTGACGAATTCCTACATCGGGAGAGGTGGGTCTTGAACTTATGAATGTGGTCGTTGTACATCCTAATAGTTTGAGCTTTTGAAAGAAAGTAATGGCTTCATGCCAGAATGCTATTCTAGCCGACTAGACCTGACTTTGATGCTTAGACCAAGCATGGGCACAACACGCCCTAATGTGGTAATGACCCTGACCCCGTGATAATTGTTAGGGAGTGAAACCAAGGACACTATGATCCCTTTGAAGCTTGCAATGTGATTTAACAAAATAAAGGAGTAATTTTATCAAAATAATAATCATACGAAGAGTAATTTTATCAAAACAATGGTAAGCTAAAAAAAAAATTGTTTTGGATCTGAGATGAGCTCATCAAGGCTAAAATGAAATTATACCGTTACAAAAGATCTGTTTGAAGACACAAAGAATATCAGAAATGACAATATGTATTTAAAAATGAATTCCATAAAAACACACAAGTGATCTTTCTACAGCAAAAATGCCTTTGTTTCGCGTGTGAAGTCTGATTTTAGCAAGCAACGGATTCGCACCAAGTTCAAAATTCTGAAACATGTCAGCTTGCAAATGTTCAATTCAATTCTGATGCATTGCAGAGGAGTGCAATCAAGAACAATGATATATTCTCAGCTTGTAACAATGTTTTAACCTGATAAACATGAAGATATGTTCAGGGGAAATCAACTCTGTTGAAAATCTAACTCCAGTTCTAACATTATATTCAGTGTCTGTACTTTCATCAATTATATTCCAAGTCATACCTATTCGAAGGTAGGTAATTTTGTTATATGATTCATTAAAAAATCAGTCGACTAACTTCTAATATCTGGGTTCCTAATAGCAAATGAAGCTTTCTAGCTTAAAGGTACTACAATGGCAGACAAGCTATCCCAGCTGCCTCTATCGTATGCTGTATTTACGATGTGTTCTGCCAGTGACGACGAAGAAGAACATGATGATGAGTGTGACTCTTGCTTTCCATTGAAATAAGAATGCCATTTGTATACCAGATTGCTGACATCTTCTGGCATTAAGCTCTCGAATATACCATCAGATGCAACCAGCAAATACATATCGTTAGCCGTCAAGGGTTGCCACCCTGTTAATTCAGGCTCTGCTATAACGCCAAACCTGTAAAAAGTAGGGACAACTTTGTTTCAAAAGCTGTGTCATTTTTGGTAATTTTATGCATTGATGATTAATCAACTTTCGGCTCTCAAATGTCTACCACTGAATCCTAAAATGTTGTTATCTAATACCGGTATCAGAAGGGCAGAGAAGCATTCCTAAATCAGAAAATTTACCTTTTCAAGTGCACATCACCTATGGATCTGGACATCGCTAGCATCCCATTGACTCGAGGCACACCCCACAGGAGAACAGAACCACCGGCTGCTTCAATACGAGTTCGTTCATCTTCTCTATCAGGATGATGATCGCGTGTCAGTTCTGTAACTGAGAATTGAGTTTCCAACTCATCTGCTCATCAGATCATTATAATTAGACACATGCAACAGTAGCAATTGATAAATGTTTCATAAGCATGCATGTATAATTGGCGTGTTGTTGTAAGTATATGCATAATCATATCTTTTTGAACAAGCATGAGGATAGAAAACATGGGGATATAAAGGAGAAAGAAAGATTTAGACCTTCTTCAGCTATTAGACCACAAAGGGCCTTTTGAGAGAAAGAAGTGCCTTTGAATCACCAACATAGGCAACTAAAATTTGTCCATGAAACAGAAGGGCCACAACTGCAGTAGAACCTGATGAAATGTCATTTTTAATCGCCTCCTGGATAAGAATAAATACATAAATAACACTCTTTGTTGAATACAGTTGAATAATGGCACAAAGTTATAAGTTCAACAAATCACTTGCCTGAGAAAACTTCAGATCAATGTCAAAGATTGTCCTGTGTAATGCTTTCTTCAGAATTTCCAGCTGAAGTGATCTTCTCTTGCTTAACGGGAAGTCTCCCTTGTATTCAAGCGAAGTATTTTGTGTCTGGAATACAATGTGCAGGTGAAAGTAATCTGACAAAAGTATTGAAGCCATTTCACTAGCTTCTTTACCGCCATGTCCGTCAAATATCGCTACAATACTGACAGTGTCTTCTTCAAAACCATCTTTTCCTGTAGAAAGGATCACAAAATTTCTTAAATTTCGACTAGAACTCATATACGTATCCTAAACGTAAGAATGTTCAAATTTCAGATATCTAGCAGAAACGAACAGTCATGGATCACAATCTAACGCAACAATGCAGCACCATATTTGGATCTGAAATATGAAACTCAGACATTATGGTGAAAGTAAAGTTTAAGAAACCAACAAAACAAGCTAAACATATTACCAAATTGCGGCACTTTCATATCAAGATTACAAGTAATGCGGTCTTCTTGGTATTCCCTGCGTCCCTGACGAGTGGCAAACTGACAGTTCGGGGATTGACTTTTTGGAGATCCAACAGAAAAAACCCACTCCGGGCACTCTAAAGAGTCATAAACGGCAGGAGCACCATCATTCTCGTACTCCATCATACAAGACACCGATAAGCCATATGAAGATGAAATAGAAAGTGGAATCAATCCAAACATAAAATATGCAATCTTGGTTTTCGTCATTGCCAATTAACATAAAATTAACCCCCTGCACAATAGGATATGCAAAATATGGATTTAAAACAAAAAGGCATAAGCAAAATATTACATGCATCAATCATAAAAAGAAACAAATCAGGAAAGTAAAGGACATCAAATTGACAATTGATGGGTAATCAGAAATTAAAGAGCTATTCTATATTGAAACATTATTTAGGTTTCTTATCAAAGTTTAATTAGTTTTCTATTTTATTAGGTTTATACCTATATATAGAGGCATGTAAGCATCTCTCTACTCATCTAATTTTTTTTTTTTAGAAATGAGCCAAAAATCATTCAGTAACTCTCAGGCTCCATGGAATCAATTTCAAACAACAATTGAATGAAAGACAAACAACGACAATAGAGCAAAACGATAGTAGAGCAAGCATTAAAGGTTCTGATACGAGATGTGGACTCTAAATACTCACAAATTTTATTGATTTTGAATCTCTTCTTATTGTTATAACGAGGCTCCCCAATGCTTATATTTATAGTAGTACAATCTAAAATCATAGTTGAACAAATAAATAAATCTAGTTAACATAGAATCAAACTCCTACTCTAATAATAAATCCTAATCTAATAATGAATCCTAATTTAACTTGGTTTAATATTGCTACAAAAATCTTGATTACATGTTATATGAGTAAAGAAAATCAAACTGAATTCACTATCCCATTACTAAGAGAGAATATAACATACATAAATACTGAAAACTAGATTATCAGTAATGAACAATCGTAGTATATCAAAACCCAATTCAAATGTGGCGTAAGACAGGAAAAAAAGAACTGAATAAACAGTAAAAATCAGGTCTCTTCTTTTTAACACAGACCCAAGAAAATCAAGAGAAAAAGAAACCCTTGATCGCTTTTCATTGTTTTGGTTTTTTCTTGGTAAACAAAAAGTAAACTCGACGCAGTCACAGAGATAGCAATAGAGAAAATTAGAATGGCTTCGATTCTGTTATCTGATGATACTTCTGTAGAAGAGTCCGGTTCTGCTTGGAGTTGAAACCCGCCATCAGCAGCACTATATATACGTTTGGTAATTGATTCAAACTGCCAATAAGAGCTCGCCATGTAATACGAAGTTCAATATGATTGGATTGCTGATGCAGTTACTTTTTGGCTTGACACATCCCGGACCCCTTGTGCAATTCATGTTTGTGCACTCAGGCTCCTGAACAAATTAAAAATGTATTTTTAAAACCCTAATTTTAATTGGGACAATTACACAAAAATACAACAAAAAAACTGTTAAAATACCCAAATACAACAACGCTTAAAATAATTTTATAAGTGGAAACATGAAAACAATGCTAATTCACAAATGCCACAATTTGATTACCTTTTTACCGCTCTTCAGAAAGTTAACCGCGCGTTGACTACGAGCCAAAATGAGTACTAAACAAGAATAAATTGTTTTCAGTATTACAGATACAAAAATGAGTATAGAACGATAACAAACTATTCTCAGTATTAGAGATACGAAATTAGTACAAAAGGAGTACAAATCGAGCACAAACTGAGTACAAATTGAGTACAACTCCAACAAATACATACAAAATGAGTTAAAAAAATGAGTACAAAATGAAAATAATTATAATTATAAATTGAGTACAAGACAAAATAATTTTAAAAACTACTATTTTAATTTTTTTATTATTCGATAAAATTACGAATACAGAACAAGTACATCACCAACTAATGCTTACAAAAGGAGTAGAAAAATGAATACGAGACAAAAAGTTAAAAAAATTATTTTTAATTTGTTATGTCATTTGGTTAAATTATTAGTACAAAACAAGCACAACACCAACAAAGTGATTACAAAATGTGTACAAAAATGAGTACAATCCAAAAACAATTGAAAACATTTTCTAATGGTTTCATTTAAATTCAATATTTAGAACCTTTTGTAATTTGTAATAAATTATAAGTTGAAATTATAAATGTAGGTACTATTTTATAATTTTACAAACTAAAAGGGGCTAAAGTGTAATTTTTTCATATTTGGGGCTGCAGCTAGGGTTTTGAAACCCTGGCCGCTATTGCATTCCTGCTCTCTCACTCTCTCTCATCATCGACATCATAGGCGATGTCAGTCTCCTTTGCTCTCGCTTACTCACCAGTTATCCGTCGTGCCACTTCTTACTGACATTCTCTTCCTCTCTTTCACTCACCTTGCGTAGCCACCATTCTTTTCCTCTATCTCTCTCACTCACCTCACATCCTCGTCATTATTTTTCTCTCTCTCTCACTTACCTCAAGCTCGTGTCTCTTCCACAACCTTGTCGCGACAGTCGAGATCGTGTCGCGATGGTGAAGAACGGCCTAGTCATCACGATAGTGGATATCACCGTTTCAAATTGCGACGGTGGATAGAGAGAAGGGAGAGAGGGAGGAAAGGGGAAAATGAGAGAGGAAAAGAGAGAAGGAAAAGAGGAGGTTGGCGGCAACGACACTATTGACAAAGGCGGAAGAGGAAGAGAAGTGAGAGTCGGGAAAGAGAAAGAGAGAGAGAAGTTAGACGAGAGAGAGAGAAAGGGTGTAAGGAGAGAAAAACTGAAACAAATAAAGTATACATATGGTAGCATTAGTGAGATTATAAGTTTGGTTGCTGCATTTGTAGATATTATAATACATGGTGTTTTATTACTAAAATTTAAATGTAAAAAAAATGGGCTGTGTAATTTTCTCTTATAAAATTGATTGTAGAATTTTTTTTTGTCTACAAGTGTGTTTTGCACTAAAAATTAACATAAAAAATCAGCTCAGTTTAATGCTTTTGAATGAAAATTGACAGTGTAATTTTGAAATAAGAATCTAGAAAAAATCAAACAAAAATTTGGTTAACCAGCCGAATCGAACCAAAAGACCGATTTTGGTTCGATCATACGAGTCCACTTTGGTTGGTTGGATTTCTCAAATTCTAGATTTTTGTTTATTAGGTTTGGTTACTGAACCGACCGGTTGGACACCTCTAATTACAAGTACATCTGGCATTTTCTAAATTAATTCAGTAAAATGGTGGTGTTTTAGAAAATAAATTAGAGAAATGCTATCTGTCAAAATGTGTGTTTTAATTGTGGCATTCCACGTAATTATCAAAAAATATATATAATAAACTCGCGTCCTGGAATTACTTTCCCGATAAAATTTGAGGCTGTTTTTCTTTTTCTTTTTTTTTTTCCTTTTAGTAGAAGAACTAATTATCGGTAGAGATATTAAGGCTGCAGCCCAGTAATAAACGACGAAGTTATTAAGGTCACTTTACAAGTCAACTTGTCTACTTCGATACTGAACATAATTGTCATTCGTCAAGTCTTCCTTAAAACGGACTAATCTTACAAACACGTATTCACTTACGTAATTGACTTAACAGATTAATTCTGGAAGTTAATTAAGGAGTCGTTACCAATAGAATAATCTATTTGAAAATATTAAATTTATACATAAATAAACGAATATGTAAAATTTAATAAAAGAAATTGTGTCAAATTTACACTAAATATTTTTTGTCAAATATGATTCTCAGCATTCTCTTCATAATATCACTATGTGGAGATATTTCAAAAGAAATTAAATTTAAAAAATGTAAGAACATTCAAAATGCATACAAAAATGACAACTCATTTAATACAATTACAGAAATGTCAAAATTTGACATTTTGATCACGCGTAAGAGGTTTGACCGCATGTTAACCATATACCAGAAAAGTATGTGTTGGAATTCGCGGCTAAAATATGACATTCATTTACATAGATGGCAGCGGATATAACAAAAAAATTAATGCCTTGAATTCCCCCAAAGACCCATGCAAATTAACATATATAATTAAGATTGGAAGATTTACCTTTTACCAAGGCACGATCGATCGGTTGTATGAAACGTTGGTGTAGCTCTTTGCACTAAGAACCCTAATCACCTTTGAGGAATCACGTTGCCTTTTCGCGAACGTGGCTATAGGTATCCACACGAACGAACTTACCTTAGATTGATTGTAGTGTACTAGCACCTTTTAGAATCTCTATTCTAAAGCTCACAAAATTATTTTATCTCTTTGAATTGTGACACTCACAAATTCGGCAATGTCTTGTTCTTGCCTTAAGAGAATTCGGCCAAGGGATCATTAATTGGCAAGGGGTGCAAGTTTATTTATAGGCATATGAGATGACCTAGAAAGATAGAACATTTGAACCGAAATTCTCCTTCTCCTTGCCCTATTAGGATTCGGTTTTCCCTTTTGTACATAAAGAGGGCCGAATTCATTCATAGTCCTACTAGGTTTCGGTTTTCTCCTTTAGTACAAGAAGAGAGTCAAATTCATTCCTAATCATATTAAGCTACATCCTAATTA
>CAODLS010184624.1:0-22479 GCA_948243855.1 Flueggea neowawraea | reverse complement strand
ATTAAATGATTAGATGCTAAAATTGAGAGACTTTTAGCATGTTTTATCTTAAAGCCAGAAGTAATCCTGTTAAACGTGGATTAAGGTTAGATGGCGAAATACATCGTAACCGAAGCTTCTGTGTGGTGTTGACAATATTGTATAAATATGCGCTCCTTCAAGGGACAGAAAGAACATCACAACATATGATCATACCATGTGTGCTATATACACAACCATTGGGATGGAAAAAATTGATAAATGATCTCACTTTTCCTAGCGTGAGACCCTGTCATGAACATGTGGTTCTCGATATTACCTACCTTTAGAATCCTTAACACATTCAAAATGTGTAGTTGAGTTTGGCTACTTTAGCTTTCCGTTAATGGTCATGATTGATTCGGCCAAGCGTGTCAAGCTGGAAAAGTAAACTTGGCTATATGGATTGTCTAGTGTAAGAGGGAAAGTTTGTTTCTATATGTGTTCACACTAGTCTCAAAAGATTGCTTAACCGGTTCTCATGTAGTATGTTACACGATGTGTGAACTATGAGTAAACCTTTCGTGAGATCGAGAAGTTCGAAAGCAGCGATTGTGTGGTACAAACTAGGGGAAATGCATACGTTTTCAGCAGATTGTGTTGTTGTTGCATACATTTTGGTAGGTAGAAGTTGTTCTATGAGAGACGTCTTCAAGCAGGATTAAGTTATGAGATGATATATAACCCTAACAGGTGTATAACAATTACGCTCTCATCATATGCTAGTCGCGCGGTCTATTTGTCTGTATGACATGAGATATTAATCATGATTGGTATTAGTTTCATCATGATCCATTGCGAGTTATGATTTTGGTATGTGCGAGTGAGAGATGTTAAAAAAAAACGGTCCGCCCATGACGGGTGAACCGAACTCAGTCAGTTAATGTGTGAACTGAGACTATGGACGAGACCAATTGGAAAGTCCAATTGTGCTAAGAATGAGATGAGCCTGTTATGGGCCCATTAAGCCCATCTAACCCATAAGTCCATTTGGAGGGTTATATAAGAAGCTTTGCTTCGTCTTCCTCCGTTCACTCCACCACCACCAAAAAGAGAGGAGAGGGAAACCTCTCAACGGGAGAGAGAGAGGTTGAGGCCTCTTGACCCCGAGTTCTGTACAGATCACTTATGACATCTAGACTGTGAAACAGTTGAACACTCTTATTACAACTCAACCGTGGTTTGCTCGTAAGACCAACATAAAAACTGGTCATACTCCGTTGCTAGCTTCCGCATAAATTGAGTTTAATAAGGCGAACTTATTTATTATACTGTTTATTTATTATACTGGTATGCGATTCCTTCAGACGAGAACATCTTTTTAATAATTAATTCTTAATAGAAATCGAACTTGATTAATGGGAAAGTTGATGTGAATCACTGATTCTTTTTGCTGGAGTAAAGTGATTTCCATTCCAAACTTTAAAATAACAAACCAAAAAACATAAATAAGAATCATCAATTTTCATTCTGATTCTTTGGCATATTTTAGCTGAATAAAATGTCTCATTAATTTATCTAAATCACACACTTTGAAATTTCTGAGAAAAAAATAGTGGTTTGCATAATTTTATATTGAATTTTTAGATTTGTAAAACGTTAAAAAATTTCAATAAAAACTAGATGCACTAAAAATATTTTGAGAATTTAATTAATTTTAAAAATATTTTAGGCTTGTTAAATTAAAGCAAAATATCATATCAAAATGCATATTGCCTACAATTTTTTGAGTTAAAACCGTCCCTCTTCTGTAATTTTTTTTGCATCCTCCACTGGTTGGTGATTGAATTGATCTGCAGAAAAGAATGGTAGTAATAGAAGTCCTTTGACAAGTGAAAAAAGGTAATAGATATACTTCAGCGTCTGGCTTCGGAGAGGAAGCATGGTCAGTGATGGCTAGAGAATGATAAGAGACAACTGGATATTTAATTAGAGGAAGGAAACAGGAAAGGGTCTAGTAGTAGCTCTGTGTTTAATAACAATAGATTTATGATCTAGATTTTGAGTAATAAAGATGGGAGGTGAATAATTGAGTATAAAATGAGTAATTTCATCTCAACACTCGGAAGCTGCTGACCAATAACTTAATTTAAATGTCAAATTAGGCCTAGTACGTAATTTCTCTCCAAACTTAAGCATTTTCTTCTTTTATCATTCTAATTTTTTCAAACGTTTAATTTACCCCTTAAACTTATTTAAATTACTTCAACTAATCTTTTTTCACTAGTCAATATTAAATAGACAATTTACTAATTCTTTTCAATTCATCATAAAACTTTTTTCAATTCATTACTAAACTTTTTTCACCTTTCAAGTTTTGAAGTACCTAAAGAATGAATGACAAAGTTCTGAAATTCACCTGCACTGATAAAAAAAAACCTTAGTTAAAAATAATTTTAACAAATTCAGATAATAAATTAAACGTTTAAAAAGTTGAAGGTGACAAAGAAAAAAGCGTATAAGTTTAGGGATAAGGTATGTATAAGTCCATCAAATTCTGGACCATCAAACCATATCAAAGCTAGAAAAAGGCCTTCAAACAATATGATAATGATGATTAAACTATGGAACCTTAAAACTTCAAGTCAAAATAAAAATGATACAAGCATCCTAAAACATCAAAATTCATATTTAGGTTCACATAAAGCAATTAAATGGGCATCTGAAATTCAGCATACAAGTGTTCTCATTAACAACATCATAGCTTGCAAATGAAAACCATATCTCATTGCCTATCCCCACAAGGTGAAAAATGTCTGCAACCTAGGAAGATATGCGATAGCTCATGATGGATATTAATGGTCACCGCCGGGCAAGCTCTTGATGATATCAGAGTCACCTGGAAAAAAAAAAAGAATAATCAATCAACTGTGACAAAAGACTACCTAATCAAATGAACATCTCTTTTACACATGTACCTGGATCAATAATACTTAAGCAGCACACTCTGTAATATTTGCCACACGCAGTTCCCAAGTCGACATTGTCTGAGAAGAACATATAGCCAAGTGATAAGCAAAAAGAAAGTTTGTCAAAAACAATACATAATTCCAGAGATAAAATATAAATCGACAAAAACAATTAAGACAAATGGCTGTACAACATTGGCACTAACAGCAACAAGTCAAAAATTAAAATTGAGCACATTCATTAAGAAGCATGCATGTGTTATATATTATGCAAATAAATCCTATTTCATTATCATTAAAGCATATATGTACATCCAAAAAAGAATTCCAAGACAAGTAGCTGGACATACACAAAGGAGAATTGAGTGCAAGCAAACATTGCATCATATAAAATTTCAGAATTGATTGACTAATTGAGAAGAGAACATAACAATAGCACAGCAAAGTGAGTTGATACAGTCTTCTCATTCCTACCTACAAGCATCAAGTTGAGAGACTTACTCCCATTGTAGTGGTGAACTCCAACCTTAGCCAACATTGCATAGTATTCTATCTCTGATTTGCGGAGGGGAGGGCAGTTGTTAGAGATGATAACAAGCTTACCTGCAAAATCACAGAGAATTGAACACTTGATTACAATTTCAATAAAATTTAACTTAGAATCCAAACAAAGTGAACAAAGAAAAAACCATAGTCTCAGACATAACCCTAACACAACAAGCTTATTAATTCAAAAATTTTATTCCGATAATCCAATTCCTACAGACTTCGGTTCCTATAGACTTTCTTCCCACCCGTATCAACAACTCCAGTGGGGTAGCGAGTAAATGCTAGTCTCATTAGTATTTCAATGGCTAACACCAACTTCTTTGCCATTTTTACAAAAACATTATCAGAACAACAGTTATAAATCATCATAAGAAGGACAGATCTTAGTTAATGTAAAAGAAACTTAAGCACCCTTTCCATGAACATCGACTATTTGACAATATATATCATTTTCAGATCCTATTGCTGATTTTCCTTATACGCAATATTCGGAAAGAACAAAATGTCGGTTTTTCCATTACAACGATTGATATCTTAAACCTTTTTACTAGCCAACCAACCTCTAGCGAGAACTATAACAGATTATATTCAAAACATCGTTATTCAATCATCCTTACCATGACTTTACATAAATCAAAAACCCATAAATTCAGATAAAACAAAAAAAAATCACTTTACCTTTGGAGGTTCTAAGCGACTTGAGAACAGTCTTATACCCCAAAGTGTACTTGCCGCTCTTCATCACCAAAGCGAGCCTGTTGTTGATGCTCTCATGAGTCTTCTTCTGCAAATATTCAAATCACCAAAACACAGTACTGTGAGAAATTGAAAGAAAATAAAATTCGAAAGAAGAATCTAAGAGGGTAAAAGGAAAAGCGCATTACGGTCTTCTTGGCGGACACCATTGTTGCAGGGTGTTGAGGGAAGAGAGCCACAGGCGCTGTTGTTGTGGCTGTTCTCGTCTGCGGAGAAACCCTACGTGGTTTAACAACCCAATTTATAGATGAGATGGTCGGGTCGATGGTACAGCCCTACCCAACCATAAAGAATCCGAAATATATAATTCTGTTTGGGTTTTCATGCAAAGTTTGAAGGCAAAATCACATATTTATTTTAATTAAAAATTTAAAAATAAGAATTATTAGATACTAAATTTTAAAAATATTAAAAAAAAATTTTTAAGAGTTTTTATTTGAAACTCTTTATTGGAGGTCTCTACTAATTTTTAAAAATTTTTACTAGCCTTTAAGAGTCTTTATTAATCTCTAAAAAAAGATTTTTAATAGTCTTCACTCTACTATATTATAAATAAGTTATTTTTAAAATCTAAACTTTTGATAGTGTTATTTTACAAATTAAAATAAATTTTTAGTTTTATAATTTTAAAATTATAAATATTATAATTATAAATCTAAATTTTCATATAAGACTTCGAATAATTAACTCAAGTTTGAATCGTGGGTTGGGCCGTTGATCCAACTTGTTTTCAAGAAATTACACACCATTGTCCCATACTAAAAAAAAATAATTCCATATAATTGTTTTTAAAAGATTTTTTTAACGTAATTGATTAGATTTATTTATCACTATGGGGTCTGGGCTTATAATTGGTGAATATTTTTTTCCTAAGGTAATTACGTTAGGTGTCCAAATAAAATACCGAATTTAATAAATAAGTAAACGTAATTTCAATTTTTACAAATAAATATACGTTCAAATTTTTTCAAAATTTCCACTTTTTTGAAACTTCTTTTAAAAAATGTGAACCGGAGAATTTTGGAGATATTTGAAGGTTACTTTTTCAGAAATGGCAGACAAAGATATCAATTAATTTAAGACTTTTGAAGACTTTATACATCTGATATTTTTTAGAGAAATTAGCTATTTGAACTGGATCTAAAAATCAATTTCAGTATTTGATTTCAGTTTTCCATTTTTTGGTAATTTTTTATTGTGGGATTCTCAATTTTATGAATTTTTTTACTATTTTGTAGTTTTTTTTTCCTCTGTTGTTGTTGTATTTTTAGTATGCAACGAAAATTAGAGAGCTTCTGGGGATTGATTTCGGTAACTGTAATTATTAGTGATAAAATGTGTTCAAGTTCAGGCTTCTAAAAAAAACTTGTCAAAAAGTTTGCTCCTGGTGGCTCGGATCTGGCGGCGTATTGATTGGGTTTTTGAGAATGTGTTGTTTTTTGATACTTTTGGTTCAGTTGGATATATTACATTGCCACCAGGAATTTCTGACCATTCCCCTCTTTTGGTTAGATTAGGAGACGCCATAGGGAGGACTAAAAAAGCTTTTCGTTTTTTTAACATGTGGTGCGACCATCCTGACTTTTCTGCTATTGTGAGACGAGTCTGGCAGGTACAAATTCAGGGTTGTCCTATGTTTCGAGTGTGGAAAAAATTGATGTTACTCAAAAAAGAATTCGTTGGGTTGAATAGGAGGGATTTCAGTGACATATCTAAGAGAGCTGTAGACTGTAAGAAATTGTTAGAGGATTTACAACTTTCTCTTCGGTTGGATCCTCTCAACCATATTTTGATTGAAGAAGAAAGGGTTGTGTTAGGGGAATACATGGGATTGCTGGCTTGTGAAGAATCTTTTTATAAGCAGAAGGCTCGAGAGAATTGGGTGTGTTTAGGAGATAATAACACCAAGTACTTTCATAACATTATGAAGGTTCGTCAAGTTCGTAATCGAATTAATTCTTTGTGCATTGAAGATGAATTGATCACTGAACAGAAGCAAATTTTTTAGGCAATGATCAATTATTACAAGACTTTACTGGGTGTTAAAATGGAGCATAGAACTCATATTGATACTCCAATATTACACAGGGGTGCTTTGCTTTCTGAGGAGGATGCAAACCTCTTATGCAAAACCATATCAGTCGCTGAAATCAAGGATGCATTATAGGACATTAATGATGTCAAAGCACCAGGAGTGGACGGTTTCAATAGTTCTTTCTTTAAGAAGAGTTGGCCAATCATTGGTAAAGAAGTTATAGAGGCTGTTATGGATTTCTTTATGAATGGGAAGATATTGAAACAGTTGAATGGGACGACTTTAACTATAATTCCAAAGAATGCAAATCCTATGGGTCTTGAATCTTACAGGCCTATTGCGTGCTGCACGGTATTGTACAAAATCATATCCAATATCCTATCAGCTAGACTTTATGGTGTGTTTACCCAAATTGGTCCATAAGAACCAATCTGCTTTTGTTCCGGGAAGAAGTATCAAGCATAATGTGTTGCTTGCCCATGAACTAGTGTGAAAATATCATAGAAATTCTAGTATTCCAGCCTATGCATTAAAAGTGGATATCAAAAAAGTGTATGACTCGATGGATTGGGACTTTCTAGAAGAGGTACTTCTTGGCTTTGGATTTCTTGACCAGTTCATAAAGTTGATTATGGTATGTGTTCGGATCCCTAACTTTTTTAATGATAAATGGTAGTTTAGAAGGATTTTTTCCTGGGGGAAGAGGGTTGAGACAAGGTGATCCTATGTCTCCCCTACTCTTTGTCTTAGCGATGGAGTATCTCTCTCGATCCATGGATGTTTTGATTTGTGAGGAGTTTGTTTTCCATCATGGGTATGAAACAATGAGGCTAAATCACTTGGTGTTTGCTGATGATGTGTTTATTTTTAGTGGGTTGGATATGCCATCTCTTAGTAGCATTTTTGCTATCCTATCCCACTTTGTTGCCACCTCTAGACTAAATAATAATATAGAGAAAAGCTCTATTTTTTCAGTGGTGCCATTAAAAGTCAAAAGGAGGAGGTCTTAAGTTTGTTCAGGTTTAAAGAAGGTTCACTGCCAGTAAAATATTCGGAACTCCCTCTTATCACTACAAGACTTAAAAGCGAACATTGTTCTAGTCTATTAGAAAGACTGACAGCTAGGATTACTTCATGGACTTCTAAAACATTATCCTATGCCGGTCGATTACAATTGATCAACTCGGTTCTTCGAAGTATGGAAGTCCATTAGAGTTCAATTTTTCTACTGTATGCCTCTGTTGTAGCTGAAATTGATGGAAAACGTACGAGTTTTCTATGGAGTGGGAAGGATTGTTCAAAAAGGGGGGGAGGGGGGAGACTGGTTGTATGGGAGCGAGTTTGTACTCCCGAATACGAAGGTGGGGTTAGAAATTAAAAACTTTATTGCATGGAATAAAGCTGCTATTAACAAGCAAATCTGGGAACTATTAGTAGAAAAAGGATCACTGTGAGCCTAGTGGATCTCTGCAATGAAACTGAAACGGTTGTGTGTTTGGGGGGGAATACTAAACCTCTTGATTCCAGTTGGGCTTGGCGAGGATTGTTAAAAGTATGGGTTAGTACGGGTCGGTTTGGTTCAGAGATTTGATTATCTTCGAACCGAACTGAAGTTTGGAGATTTTGTTTTAATAGGAATCGAAACCGAACTGTGGAACTAAAATCTTCGGATTTCGGTTCGGTTTGGTTCGGGGATTCAGAGATTTTGGTTTCAAAAAAACGATTTGGTTTCGGTTCGATTCTCGGAGATTTTTGAATAAAATCAAAAAATGAGAACCAAGATTGGTTGGGTGCTCCAGGCCCAAGCCGTTGCAGCATGGACAACGCTCAAGAATCCAAGTAGCAAGCTATTGTCACTGGCTCTCCCCCTATAAAATTAGTTTAATATCATATGGGCCATTAGCCCATGTATCATTTATTAAACTAATAAGGACAGAACTACTATTGATCTTAGCCAAAAGGCCGATAAAAGTTTACTTTGAGGCTCATTTCAAACTTGCTTTTATAGTCCTCTTTCATCTACTCCTTTCCTTTCTCTGGCGATGTGGGACTCGTGCAACCGACCCACTCTAGATCGACTACCTTGTCCATACTGTGATTTCATTGGTTGATTGAGCATATCAATCCTATCTGGAACCAATTGTTGGATCAAGGGTGATCAATATTAAGTTTCTTTTGTGTTTTAATGATGTGCAAAATATTTGAGATAGAGTGGAACACGTTGGAAAGCTCAGAATTGCAAATTAAGCTACTAGAAGTGCCACAACGTACGTTATCTAGGTACAACGTACGTCATAGTGAAGAGCAACGTATATGACAAGTGTACAACGTACGTAGACATGGAACTGAATGCAAACAGAGGCTACTGGATCATTCCAGATCAAGAAAAACATATGTCATACATGAACAACGTACGTAGTGAAGTCACAACGTACGCAGAGGAGATTCAACGTACGTCATCTGGAGATGTGGCTATGATCAACGTATGTCACAGACAATCAACATACGTAGAGTTGAAGAATTTGCAGACAACGTACGCAGGCTTGGTGCAACGTACATTGTGTTTATTCCAGAAGGCTGTAACGACTATAAACAGTCTCCAACGACTAGTTTCTCAACACCAACAGTCATATGGTTTATAGAAGCTATAAATACATCAAAGAATGATAGAAAAACGTGGATGATCATATGCTTTCAATGTTAAAACATTTTTATCATTCCATCACCCCCAAAACACCAAAATCAAGCTAGAGAGAAGATCAAGAGCATTGTGTCAACATGTACTCCTAGCATAGAGCTTCAACATTTTATAAACAATTTTTACAAACACTTTGAGAGTGTGGGGAAGGTTGGTTGTGAACATGTGGAAAACAACATTGTAATGGCTTTAGAGGTATGAGTCATAATCAACCTTGTTGGCCTTAAAGGTATGAGCCGTAATCAACCTTAATGGCTTTAGAGGTATGAGCTGTAATCAACCTTGTTGGTCTTAGAGGTATGAGCCGTAATCAACCTTGTTGGCTTTAGAGGTATGAGACGTAATCAACCTTGTTAGCCTTAGAGGGGTGAGCCGTAATCAACCTTGGTGTAAGGCTTTGTTTGATTAAGCCGTAATCAATCTCCGTTATAGTGAAAATCCTAAGTGAGACTTAGGTAGTGGACGTAGGCATGGTTGATCGAACCACTATAAAATTGCTGTGTTGTTTTCTCTTTTCACTCCAACTCGCTTTCGCTCTACAAACTTAATCAAGGCATCCCCGGGAAAATTCTCCAACAAGTGGTATCAGAGCAGGTCTCCGTTCAAAAAGGCTTAACAACCTTGGAGCAAAGATCCTACATCATTGGAGATGCCAACATTGATATTATCTTTTCAACTCTTTCAACTCCTCTAATTTTTATTGATATTGTTTTGTTTTAAATAGGGGGAGAAAACAAAGTTTTAAAAATTATGCACAAATCATTTTTAATAGGGGAGAAATGATATTTTCAAAATATTTCAAACAATGTGCAAATTATTTTCAAAGAAGGGGAGAAAAGAAAATTTTAAAAATTTGCATAAATTAATTTTTTATATATGATCAGACATCTTTAATCCTAACCTCATGACAAGGTTGAAATCCTTGATCAATTGTGTTGCCTTGATGTAAGCACTTAAATTCTTCAAAGTTTTGACATCATCAAAAAGGGGGAGATTGTTGGATCAAGGGTGATCAACATTAAGTTCTTTTTTATGTTTTGATGATGGGCAAAATATTTGAGATAGAGTGGAACACGTTGGAAAGCTTGGAATTGCAAATCAAGCCACAACGTAAGTTATCTAGGTACAACGTACGTCATAGTGAAGAGCAACGTACGTGACAAGTGTAAAACATACGTAGACATGGAGCTGAATGCAAACAGAGGCTATTGGATCATTCCAGATCAAGAAAAACGTACGTCATACATGAACAACATACATATTGAAGTCACAACGTACGCAGAGGAGATTCAACGTACGTCATCTGGACATGTGGCTATGATCAACGTACGTAGAGCTGAAGAATTTACAGACAACGTATGCAGACTTGGTGCAACGTACGTTGTGTTTGTTCCAGAAGGCTGTAATGACTATAAACAGTCTCCAACGGCTAGTTTCTCAACACCAACGGTCATATGGTTTTTAGAAGCTATAAATACATCAAGGAAGGGCAGAAAAACGTGGATGATGATATGCTTTCAAGGCTAAAACGTTTTTATCATTCCATCACCCCCAAAACACCAAAATCAAGTTAGAGAGAAGATCAAGAGCATTGTGTCAACATGTACTCCTAGCATAGAGCTTCAATATTTTGTAAACAATTTTTACAAACACTTTGAGAGTGTAGGGAAGGTTGGTTGTGAACTTATAGAAAATAACATTGTAATGGCTTTAGAGGTATGAGTCGTAATCAACCTTGTTGGCCTTAGAGGCATTAGCCGTAATCAACATTAATAACTTTAGATGTATGAGCCATAATCAAACTTGTTGGTCTTAGAGGTATGAGCCATAATCAACCTTGTTGGTTTTAGAGGTATGAGCCGTAATCAACCTTGTTGGCCTTAGAGAGGTGAGCCGTAATCAACCTTATTGGCTTTAGAGGTGTGAGCCGCAATCAACTTTGGTGTAAGGCTTTGTTGGTTTGAGCCGTAATCAATCTACGTTATAGTGGAAATCCTAAGTGAGACTTAGGTAGTGAACGTAGACATGGTTGACCGAACCACTATAAAATTGTCGTGTTATTTTATCTCTTCACTTCAACTCGCTTCCGCTCTACAAACTTAACCAAGGCATCCCTGGAAAAATTCTCTAACACTTCTTTGTGGGGTATTCAAAAGAAACAAAAGGATATTATTTTTACATCTGACCCGAGAACAAAGTGTTTGTTGTTCGCAATGCTGTCTTTTTGGAAAGAGAGTTAATTTCCAAAAGAGTCAGTGGGAGTAAGATATGTCTTGAAGAAGTTCAAAAACCACAAGTTGCCACGAAACCGCTTGTGGAAATTCAAAAACACTCACACTCAGTTGTTGAGTTGGAACCACTAACACAAGGTCTGCCTAGGTCTAGTAGGATTTGTCACAAGCCTGAGAGATATTGATTTCTCATTACTGACGATAATAGCATGATGATTGTGGATCATGATGAACCCATATCCTACCAAGAAGTGGTGATAAGCCCAGATTCTAACAAATGGCTTAAGGCCATGAAATCTGAAATGCAATCAATGTACGATAACCAAGTTTGAACTTGGTTGATCCACCTGAGGGTGCTAAGGTTATTGATTGCAAATGGTTTCATAGGATCAAACACGATATGACTTGTTTCAAACAAACTCATGGTATCAACTATGATGAAACTTTTTCACCAGTCGTGATGCTCAAGTCTATTAGGATTCTTCTTGCCATTGTTGCGTACTATGATTACGAGATTTGGCAAATGGATGTCAAAACAACGTTTCTTAATGAAAACTTACTCGAGGATGTGTACATAACACAACCATAGGGTTTTGTTGGTCCTAAATATCCTAATAAAGTGTGTAAGTTTCAAAGATCCATTTATAGATTGAAACAAACTTCACGAAGCTAGAATCTTCATTTTGATGAACCAGTTAAGGAATTTAGTTTCATAAAAAATGAAAATGAACCTTGTGTATATAAGAAATTTAGTGGGAGCACAATGGTATTCTTAGTACTTTATGTGGATGACATCATTGGAAGTGACATTCCCACCTTGCAGAATGTCAAGTCTTAGTTAGAAAAATGTTTTTCAATGAAAAACTTAGGCGAAGCTGCCTATATTCTAAGCATAAGGATATATAGAGATAGATCTCAAAGGTTAATTGACCTAAATCAAAGCGGGTACATAGACAAAGAGCTAAAAAGGTTTAGCATACAAGACTCTAAAAAGGGGTTATTGCCAATGTCTCATGGCATTCACCTCAAAAATTCTCAATGCCCTACCACAAGGGATGTGTGATATCACATGAGTAAGATTCCATATGTTTCAACCATTGGTTCTATCATGTATGACATGCTTTGCACCCGACCTGATATCGTCTGTGCTTTCAGGATGACAAGCAGATTCCAGTCAAATCTAGGTGAAAGTCACTGGACCGCAGTCAAGAATATCCTTACGTACTTGAGAAGGACAAATGATGTTTTCTTGGTGTATGGTGGACATGAAGGTGAATTAGTTGTAAATGGTTACACAGATTCTGGCTTCCAGTCTGACTTGGATGATTTTAGATCGCAGTCAGGGTTTGTGTTTTGTTTGAATGGATGTGCTGTGAGCTGGAGGAGTTCCAAGCAGAACACCGTAGCCGATTCTACTACAGAGACTGAGTACATAGCTGCTTCAGACGTAGCTACAGAGGCAGTTTGGATCAAAAAGTTTGTTACAGGTCTGGGTGTTGTTCCTAGCATTTCAAACCCAATAGACCTCTATTGTGACAATAATGGGGTCATTACCCAAGCCAAAGAGCTCAGGTCACATCAGCGATCTAAACACATACTCAGACGTTTCCACCTCATTCGAGAGATCATTGAGAGAGGAGACGCCAAGATATGCAGAGTTGATACAAATAACAATATGGATGATTTATTGACTAAACCACTACCACAACCAAAGCATGATCGTCATATTAGGTCGTTGGGTATTCGGTTTATGCCTGATTGGGCTTAGTGCAAGTAGGAGATTGTTAGTGATATGCCCTAGCACAATCATATGTACATTGTCATTTATATTGTTATTTATAAAATACAAGGTTTTTCATTTTGGCATATATTTTATCATCTTATTTTGTAATGCATTAACTTGATAAAAGTATCAATAAATAGTTGATTCTGTCTTATGTTATCAAGTGCGTGACTTGATAGTAAAACATTAAGATAAAAGAACATTATTCTAAATTGTCTCTGGTCGTTCATTATCATGAGAATAATAATGGCAGGGTATATCTTGCTAGAGCTTGTGGACTGCAGTACTCGTGGATATACTCTTTGATCAATTCTGTGTGTTACAACTTTGAGACCCTTAGGGAGATGGGGTATTGTTTAAGCTCCACTAAGGATGTCATTTGATAGCCCTTATAAGTCGGGTATTGCGTAGGCTCTTAAGGCTGCTAGTTTATTCTGGTCTAATCTTGTCTGCGCAATTTTAATATAATACGGGTGTATGATCAGTGCTTATCAGATCTGTTAGCTCTGTATATGATAGTAACATAGAACTATGTATAATCTGTATAAGGTGAATTTGTATGTTTGCATGTAGCATGCTTTATCTGCCTCTTGATATATTAACTATCGTGTTTGACTGTATGTTGTTTGCAATCTGTTCAAAATGTCTTCGCAATGGATTTCAAATTATTATCAGTATGTATACGAGTGTATACTAATAGTATATGATTATATGAGTGCATGTGGTATTTTCAAAAAAAGTTTTCAAAATAGTTTATGTGAGCTTAGAGGCAATCTGGAGTGTCGTGTTCTTACTGAGTTTACTCACCCCTCTCTTTAACATTTTTTCAGGTGGTTTTGTTTATAGTACCTTTTGACTTTCAACATTTAGTGAGGTATTCTAAAGTGGCAGTGAGTGCCCTTTTGTTCGTGCCCTGATTATTTATTTTGTTAGTTGTTTCACACCGGGATACTTATGGGTAGTTGGTTCAAATTACCATTTTGTTAAATGATTTTATTTATAAATGATTAACATATATTTTGGTTATACTTATTAACTTTTATATGTATGGTAATGTATTTTGAGTATAAGTTATGCTCTTCCGAGGCTTGTGTAGGATGGGCTGGGCCTATGGTTCGGTTCGCCTTGCATGCTGATCATGATCCAAAAACGGGTCGTTACAACTTGAGAGTTGGAGGATTTTCTTTATGGGTTTCAGAATGAAAATTAGAAAGTTGTGTTTAAGTGTTGTTGCGAGCATCATCTTTTTTTTTTTTTAAAAAAAAAGTTTGCAATTTTTGAACTTCATTAACAAAAGAGAGATGATCTGAATTACCTTCTTTGTTTTCTTCTAAGGATGAGGTTCTTGACGTTGACCTAAACCACGATTGGAGGCAACAGGTTGGGTCGGATTTTGGGTCAATTCAATTTTGGTTTCTTCAAAATAGGTCAATATTCACGTGACATTTTTAAGTGACGTGACATGCGTAGTTATCTTTTCGGTCTGATAATTTCTAAAAGTCCAACCATAGTGACCATTTGAGAATAAAAATTATTTTTGATAACTTTTTTACAATAAATATGAATTTAATACCATGCTTATACTGCAATATTATTAAATTTAGAGTGTAACGTGAATAAAATTAACCCAAAAAGTTGTGAGAGTATAAAAGTTGATCAATTTCCTTGGTGGGTCCAAATCTAATAATATGAAGAATCACTAGGGAAGGCTTTCATGTCAAATACCAGCAGAAAACAGGGTGTGATGCCCTAATTAAAGAGAGTACACAGGTCCCAACTTGCAAAAATAGGAACAATTTGTTTGAGAGCAATTTTATAGGTTGATCCCACTTGAGTTGGGACCTGAAATGGATATGAACAACAGTACAAAATAACTATTTAACCATACCTCCCCCATAAACATCCCTTTCTCTAATAAATCCTTCTTCATAAATTTTACAAGAAATTAATTAATATTTGGCCATGCTCATAACCCACCCACCTGCCACCACAGTAGAGGCCAAACTGACCGTTTTGGAGGTTCAGATTGAAAGTGATAAATAAGGGGATATGCCCTTCAAGTTAGATCACATCTAATACAAAAATATAGTTCTTTTGCTGCCACATTGAGCAGGTTTGGCAAAAAAATATTAGATATTTTGTTTCAGACTGAAGCCAAATTTAGTAATGAATTGATTGCGCTTGAAAGAAAATGAAATGAAACCACTTACTTTTATTCTTTTTAAATTGTAAAAAACAGTAAAGCATAACTAATTCAAGTGAACAAGTTAAGATCCAGATAAATGACTCAATAATTTATTAGTATTGAAATCAATTCCAGCGTTAAATATTTAAAAGGATTCAATTTTCGATGAAAACATAACTTATGAAGAAAAGTTAAGATCCAAACCCACCATAATACCGCATGGTTTTTCTGCAAATCTTTATTGTGCCTTGTATAACAAAATCTGTCGTTCAATTATTTTCACCAAAAACCATTATAACGTACATTTCAGCTGTTTTTAGAGAGCAATAGTTAAACTACGAGAAACTCTGTTCATGCATGACCTTAATTATTTCATCATACCGTCTTTTTTACTCATGTATGCTTTTTTCTAATCATTTCTAGCCGCTTTGCTAAAAGAAAAAAAAACATTTGTAGCCGCTCGTTGACCAATTTCGAATTATTATTCCAACACATTTCAATAGAAAAACTTCAATAAAAAACACTTTTAAATATTAACAATATGCTAGATGTGTAGTTCGATTTCGATGAATAATATAAAAAGATTAAAAAAAAATCAAACCACTCCGCTGGTGCTCACTTTTGCCCCTGTATTAATTTTTAACAACTCATTTCATGGCATAAATATTTTTTTTTATAAAAATATATAATTTTTTATTGTTAAAAAGATGTATAAAAATGTATAACACAACCATCATATTCTTATATAAATCCCTCTCTATACATAATCTCTGCATACCTTCCATGTCCCAATTAATCATACTCACAACTTATTTTATGGCATAAATATTTTGATAGTATATATATCTTAATTTTAGGTTATTTAATTTTTAGTAGATTGAGTGGTAAATAATAGAAACAAATTGTTAATCGCATAATGAAAATTTTGAGAAATTAACACTTTTTTTGAAAATTATAATATACTAAAAATGTAATATGTTATGTTAAAATGCTAGTAACCAAACATATCCTATATTCTTTTATATTTAAATATAAATTTAATATATTTGCCTCTGATATAATCACTCCAAACAATACTTTTCTAACATAAAATGCTTGAAATGATATTTGTGTCACCTTCGAATTATATGTCTAGACTCACTCAACGATACCAAATTTTTAGTAGAAGTAGTAAAATAGAGTAGTAATATAGTGATAACAACACAAAATGACAACAACTAAAATTTAGGAAGGTCATTTATATGTAGGAGTATCTCACTAAAAGTGATAAAAATCCAAGTAAATACAGCCTCCACATGTTATGACCATTGTATAATACAGCCAACAAAACCCTATATTAATTAATCTTTGCTATACACAAACATGTCTTCAAATAAGGAAGGACCAAAAAATTTGAAGACCAAAAAATGACCGTTAAAAGAAGAATCTCACTGCTACAAACTTACGAAGAAAAAAAATCAAAAAGAATGTGTAACAAAGATCCATTATATATATATATATATATATATATATATATATATATATTGTTAATTGACAAGAGACTCAGATATAGATTCCTTCTTGAAAATTCTTTTAATTCTCTCTATATCATTCTCTGCTTCTCTTATTATTTAATGCTATGGCTTATTCTTTCAAATCTTTTTCCTTCTTCTATTCTTTTGTTTTGAATTTATTCTTGTTGCATGAATCAATATTCTTAGTCACCGCTTCTATTTACAGGTACGGACTCAACTCCGTCAATGACAAGGCGGCTAATGCTTCCAACTCTACAAGGCACTGCCACCACAATTGGGTTGGACCGGTTGGCCACCGTGTGATCACGGTGGTTGTTCACGGGTCCAGCGAGTTCCTGTCTGTTCAAGATGCTGTTGATTCTGTTCCGAACAACAATAGAGAGAATGTCTTGATACTAATTGGTGCTGGTTATTGCATGTAATTAACATATTTTTAATTAAATCCATTCTCACATACAACTCACATTTTGCTTCTATCCATTGTTTTTCTTTCATTTCTTTTGTTGTACTGATTATTTGAACATAAAATCTTTCATCTTTCATTTAATTTCAAAAACTTTGAGCCACTTGAGACTAACTCAAATGATTGAATATGTTCGTTATTAACTCGGTCTCAAGTTCAATTTCTTGTAAAAAAATTTCAATTTCTTCCGTTATTTCAGAGCATGCACTTGTTTTAAACGACGAAGTGGTACATTTTTTTCAAGCTTTTCCACCTTTTTCCAAGGTTAAATTAGGATCATCATTTCCTTGCTAAAATATGTGTAACAGTGTGTAGTTCTTCTTTTTGTTGTTTTCTTTTTGTTCATAATATGCGTTTAGGAGAATTGAATATAAAATAGCCATTGCCATGCCTTAAGAGCATGCATATGTTTTCCTACTATAAGAAGAAAAAAAGAATCTATTGAACTTTTAATGGAACCTGTTCCTTTTCCTTTCTTTTCTCCTTTATGCGAGTGATAATTATTTATTGCCTTGGAGACGAAAATTACTAAAAAGAGAAGTGTTTTTAGATTTGAAAGAAAAAAAAAAACTTGACATGAATGGTGGTGGTGATGAATGCAGAGAGAAGGTGACAGTGCCGGCAACAAAGCCATACATAACGTTTCAAGGAGCAGGAAGAGAGTCCACAATAATAGAATGGCACGACAGAGCGAGTGATCGGGGTGCCAATGGCCAGCAGTTCGCACTTACAGGACTGCTTCTGTCACTGTTTTTGCTAATTATTTCTCTGCTAGAAACATTAGCTTCAAGGTAAAAACAGTTACAAAAATAAATCTTCTTCACTTCCATCTCTTTTTATTTCTTTCCACCCTTGGACCACATTGCCTATTCTGTATTGATTTCGAAATGAATGACATGAAAATGACATTTTTACGTTATGCGCTCATAATTTTTGCTATGCATTTTCTTAAACGTGAAAAGAGAAAAATAAATAGCTCATTTCAAAGTTTTGACTCAAGGAAATTTCGTTCATTTTTACTGTGTTCGAATTGATAAGTAATATTCAAACCACTTCACAAGTGGTTGAGTGTATATATTATTAACTTTAAAATTTAGAATTTGACCCTTTTTTATGTCAAAGAAAATTCGACCACCTAACTCAAAATTAGTTGAACTCTAGCTTGAAAAAGTAAATGATATGCGTGCCTTTTTTTTTAAGGCAACCCCTAAAAATAGTGTAACCGAGCTCATAAGTGGTACCAAACAAGTAAAAATTTGTAGGTTAAATTTTAACGTCAAATTTTATGGGCAATTATAAAAAAAATAGTGTAAGTGTATAAGGAAAGGTTACATGAAATTTCTCACCTTCATATTATGTAAAGATCACCAAACCAGATGTGTAATTTTTATTAGAATGCATGTTTTTAAGTTATACAAATTTCAAGGATTTTTTTTTTGGTTTGGGGTTAGAACACAGCGCCAGCACCAGAGCCGGGAATGCAAGGGTGGCAGGCAGCAGCATTTCGGATATCGGGTGATAAGGCATATTTTTCAGGCTGTGGTTTCTACGGAGCTCAAGACACACTCTGCGATGATGCAGGCAGGCATTACTTCAAAGATTGCCGCATTGAAGGCTCCATCGATTTCATCTTCGGAAATGGCAGGTCCATGTACAAAGTAAGCCACCATTCTTCACCATTCATTTTTATTTCATATAAACTTTCGTCAAAATCCAAATTCTCGATTTGTTTAAATTGGAGATGATTCTAATATTATTAGATTACAAGTTCATCTGTTCAAAAACTGTATTTCAGCCTACATGTTTCGAAATTAACTTCATGACACTCGTTCAGCACTTAAGCGTCTAGAGTACAGTTTTTAATAAACTGAAATAAAATGAACAATAAAAAACCCTTTATGGCGCTCATTTTTAAACCACATAATACATATCTATAGTATGCTATAATGGTGCTCGTGACTATTGGGACACATTTTGAAATAGATTTAGACAGCGGCATGGTTACAACTTACAAATATGTACTTCGTCTTTATGTGTGCATTATTTGTCTGTGGTTACAGTAAAAAAAGCAAGTAAACTTTTCCTCTTCACGACAATTTTGACACGACAATTTTGATGTCAGCAAAGGTGGCTGCCCATCTTGCCAAAAGCAAACTGAAAATTTAGGCAAAGAACATGACAAAAACGCAGTTCTGCATTGGACTGGAGCGTCCATATCAGGAGACAGATGCCTTATTTTTTTTTTAAGAATCAATTGATACCCATTACTCATTAGTGACAATCATTGTTTAAAACCCATTATTTATTTGTAACAAAAGAAAATGTTTAAACCATGCTTATCACAAAAAAAGGTTTATTGCATAAAGATTTTGGTTGGAAGAAAAAGCTGAGAATTTGGCATGGCACAGAAGATGCAACAGTTTAAACAGATGAGTTGTTGGTTTGGCGAAAATACTAGGAGAAGCAAATAGTGAAAATAAATAGTTTTGACCATTAGCTGTACAAAGCCTCTGCGTGGCACTAGTAGCTCAAATAGTTGTGTTTGTTCATGGTAAATTGTAGAAGTAATTTACAAAAATAGATAAAAAATAAGAAATTAGCACTTTTTACTTTTTTATAATATAATATAAATAAATACCGAATATGTAATATGCGTATTCATAGAATAACACACCCAAATCAAATGTATAATCTTGACCAAAAAAAAATGTATATATTCTAATTATACTTTTCTGCATCGCTTTTTGATGGATTCACTCATCATGTATTTCACTATAAGTGTCACTTTCCTTAGTTACATGTGCTTTATGATGAAGAACTGTGAGCTACATTCAATAGCAAGAAGATTTGGATCAATAGCAGCGCAGGACAGAAAATCACCTGACGAGAAGACAGGATTTGCGTTTGTGAACTGCAAAGTCACAGGCACCGGACCCTTGTATGTGGGTCGAGCCATGGGCCAGTACTCACGAATTGTCTACTCCTACACTTACTTTGATGACCTTGTTGCCCACGGTGGCTGGGACGATCGGGACCACGTCAGCAACAAAAACAAGTAATCCCCTTCAACCTTTGCAAAGAACTCTTTTAGGGTTTAATGTTTGTAGTTCACGTGATTCTTAGGGCATCTTCAAGTGGTTATATTTAAAATAAATATAATTGTAATATTACATCAGCATCTCATTAAACTTTTTTTTTATTAAATTCTCTCGTCCAACAATTATACTCTTCTTTATACTCAAATATAAGGCTCACACTTATTTATTTTCTTATTTAATTTATTTATAATATATAATTTACAATAAATATATTTGTTTAACATATTAATTTTACACTTGTATGTGAAATAAATTATATTTTTAAAATTATATTTTAAATTATTTTAAATAAATTATTTATGCAAAATTTGTAGAAATAATATTTCTATAAATTAGTATCGAGTGAGTAAATATTAAAACAAAAAAATTAAAAATAAATAAATATATTAAAAATAATGTAACTTAAATTGTATGTAAAAAATGGAGTGAAAATGGAATATTTATAAATGAAAAAAATAAAAGAGATATGTTTTTTATATTTTAAAAAAATATCAAAAAAATAAAAAAGGTCCACCTTTTTGGTGGACCTCACCATCATACGGGAAGGTGCACTATCCACTGCCCAATGACAATGGATGGCAATAGGGGCTCAATGTCGTGGGTGCTTTTAGTAGGAATGACAATTGCTGACATAATTATAGTATCATCAAGATTGTTTTATGTCACGTATAATGATATGTGATATGTAATAGATATGGCACAATGTAAAATGAATTGTCTTATCTGTATTGTGCCTTGAAAATTGGTCAACTAATCAAGGGGTTTTTTCTTTTTCTTTCATAGATTATAGGACAGTGTTCTTTGGGGTGTACAAATGCTGGGGGCCAGGAGCAGCAGCGGTAAGAGGTGTATCATGGGCCAGAGAGCTGGATTTCGATTCTGCTCATATTTTTCTCAGGAAGAGTTTTGTCAATGGCAGGCACTGGATTGCTCCTTCTGATGCTTAATACATTCTTCTTCGTCCTAATTCTTTCATTATAAAGATGCCGTTAATTCAGTTATTTCTTCCTCATACATTCATTTTTTCATTATTTTGCTAAATATTCTGTGTATTATAAACCCCATTAGCAAATTCTTTATGTATCTTCCACAAAATTTTGTATCAATAAAAGCATTCAATTCACCTTCTTTTCATGTTCAACAGCTCTATGTAACATGTCATTCCTCCAGATGTGATGGGTAAAGATTAGAACACAAAAAGCACAATAATTATGTCTGCAACGAGAAATTTGATCCTATTGCATTCATCTTACGATAAAGAAAATCATCGAATGTGCAAGTTCAATGTGTTTAAGAATAGCATAACTGGTTTAGTTTTACGCATAAACCAGTTTCTCAGACATGGACAAGATTTAGAAGATACTTATAATAGAGCCTTGCAAAGCATCATAAGAAAATAGAGCTACTGGTGTACTGGCATTATTCCTTCCAACTGCTCTTCCACAAATTTAGCTAGCAAATTCAACTCCAAAACAATATACAACTTTAGCACGAATGCAGACCCTATGATTTCGAAGATGTATTATTACGAAAAGCAAAAATGAATTCCAATGAACTATTCTTTCTCAGAAATACATCTGTAATTACCTTGTGATTATAGGAAAAAAAAAGAAAAAGATAGATGCCAAGGGCGACAGGAGACATTCCCTCACATTATGCAACAATTTTGCTGGGACTCCATCGCGGGAGATCTGTAATAGAAAGACATTGTTCAGCCACCAATTCTTCAGTGCAAAAAGTTTCAGCAACAATCCCAAAAATATACAAAAGAAATAGATGCAGAAATTTCAAGAGCAACAATGTTTTTAATCTTTATCCATGTCAAAAGCACAACTCATTGTTTTATAAGCATGTCGAAAGATAACCTAGGATGCTTTACCTAGATATAGACCCACTGTGGTAAGCCGGAAAACAACAGCCTTTTTGTATGGTCATATTTAACTAATTCCCCAAGTTTACTGAAAATTTTACATTCCACACTCATCTAATTAGTTATGAACTAACAGTATAAAGTTAGATTAGCTAAAGATGACGACCACTTTTGAACATTATACCCCATAATCGGTTCCCTGTTAACTAAACTGCAATTATTGGAAGGAATTGAAACAGGGTAGATCAGCAAAGAGAGAGAGGACACTGAACACATATTTGGAGATGCTCATATGACATTAACAAGAGTTGAATCACTTACAATTGTCCAAGATTCGCAAAATCAGTATCAGAAGCAAGCTCTTGCACAA
>CAODLS010184563.1:0-10780 GCA_948243855.1 Flueggea neowawraea | reverse complement strand
ATTACTATTTCATTAACTATATTTAGTTATAAATTATAACTTTTATATTATGTTGTGTGAATATAATATTTCATATTATCTCTTATTTTTCTAATCTATTGTTCTAAATTGATGGTATATTATTTGTTAAGTTAATTAATTAAATTTAAACCACGGTAAATAGATACCCAACAGGTAAATAGATATCATGTGGATATGTTACGAGTAATAATTTTTATCACTCGCACAGGTACGGGTAGGGTATGAGTACATAACATAAACTACGGGTATGGGTAAGGGTATTGGTATACTCTACCCATACCCTACCCATTGCCATCCCTACTTCCTCGATGTAATAAGACAAACATTGTATTGCTTCCTTCCTTGTAATAAGAAGGCCCTGTTATAAGTTATCAATATTCGAGAAGCAATCAAGCTGCAAACATATACAAGGCACCATAGTCATGTACGTAGTTCTTCGATAAAGAAATAAACAATTTTTTTTATAAATTATTCTAATTGCTCATACAAAAAATCGAACCTTCAACCATTTAGAATTGGAATTAACTTTTATTAAACATCGAATTTTGGACCCTTAAAGATGATTCCATATAATAATCACATAAGATTAGTATGGGTAAAGTTATTTATATAAGTATAGAGCAATCCTTCTTCGGTGAACTGTTTTTCTAAATAGAGTTTTTGAAGAGAACGTATATCCAATCCTCTTATATATACAAAGGAAGAGAAGAAAGTTTACGATAAATAATATTGCATTGCAGCATGTTATCAGTTCCAAACTAGTTAAGCAGTCTTAAATGTATGACATACCGAAAATAACTCATTATCACGAGCTAGGTACTAACCAAAACAAAACAATTCATTTTCACGTTTATGTTCCGTACGTACGTCGAAGTACCAATTCACATGAGACACGCAAAATTATGAAACATATGCTTTAAACTCAAACAACATTTTAAAAACATACATTTCGGTCCAAACCGATACTATAAATTTGATTAATATCTCCATGTTCATCACCAAATTAAGAGCCTCATCGAACCAAAAGAAAAAAAAAAACTACAATATTATCTTGTGTAATCGTCCTTTCGAAAATTTTCAATTTATTATTGGTTTTTCCAAAAATTTCCAATCAAGCTTTGTCACTGAATACTAATGTCGTCGAAAATCACTACAATTTGTATTCTCGTTCTCACATTTTCATTTTTCCTTGAAGCATCAAATGCAGCTTGTAATGTCATCAACTATGGAGCGAAACCAAACGGCAAGACTGATTCTTGCCCACCGGGAGCTAGGGTTTGTTTTCTCTCATTGACTTATATATACTAAGCTAAATTTTTTAAGTTTTTTGTGAGTTCAGATTACTAATTAAAGCAATATAATATATACTACTTTTGTTCTACTTTTATCGAAACATTTTCATTTTTATGTCCCAAGTTACAGTCACTATTCTACTAGATTCGTGGCTTTTGGCTCAGTGGTAAGGCAAGCCCCTATGTAACCTCAAGTTGCAAGGTCTAGCTCATGGGGTGGGGTGAGTTTTTAGATAGTATAATAGGCAGTATAATATGCCTCTCTAGATGCTCCTTTGGACCAAAATAAAAATAAAAATCCCTCTATTCCACTAATATTATAAATTGAAAATTTCAAATGAAATTTTATTACAAATAGTACAAATGACAGGATAATTTAAAAAATTATATACATGCTAAGCTAAACCGATTACATAAGCTTGTGTATATTACTTAAATATTTGCATTGACAATCTCAGTTATGTTGCACAACTATATAAAAATTATTATCTTTTTAATAGTCATTTTAATTGTTTCCACTAAAATTAATCGAACTCTTGATCTCTTAGTATTGCAGATGACTCCAATTCAATGACTTACAAATTATATAAAAAATAAAATTATATGATAATTATATAAAATTAGATTTCATAGTATAATCCCAAAAAAATCTATTACATATTACAATTAATATATAATATTATTTGACCAAATAATAATACATGCTAGCTATAACCAAATTATTTCTCTTTTTTTTTGTGGCAGTCAATATCATTTCTGGCTTCTAGTAACATTTTGGTTCACAAATTAACAACTGTCAATAGCCAGTTGTTTCACATATCCATCTACAAAAGCCATGAAATTGTGCTTCAAAACCTCAAGATTACTGCTCCTAGTTGGAGCCCTAACACCGACGGCATTCACATCCAATCCTCCACCGGAATCACCATTGCCGGAAGCACCATAATGACCGGAGACGATTGCATTTCAATGGGTCCTGGCTCAAGAAATGTGTGGATTCGACGCATTGCCTGTGACCCCAGACATGGAATCAGGTTATTATAGTTTTTTTTTTCTCCAAAATTTAAGTATTTGATTTTACATTTCTGATTGTGAAAATTGGCGACTAGACAAATATAGTATTAGTAATTGGGTCACTGATTCTTTTTACTCTAACTTTGCATAACATTAGTCGCCGAACCCTTACCCACCTCTAGGAGAATAATATATAGCATTAATAATTATCATCTCTTTCAATAAATATTTTTTTCTGAAATGAGTCTTTATTTTTTCATAAATAAAGTATGCTGAAGGGTCAGTTATGTTTACAATTTGTTATTGTGGATATGAATTTTTATGCTTAGCATTCTTTTTTTTTTTTTGGTTATGTGACAGTGTTGGTAGCCTAGCATTATATGGCAAAGAAGAAGGTGTACAAAATGTGACGCTAGCAAATGTTGTATTCAAGGGGACTCAAAATGGGGTTCGCATAAAATCGTGGGGGAAACCTACAAATGGATTTGCCAGAGGAATGGAATTTCGTGACATTATTATGCAAAATGTTTATAACCGTATCATCATTGATCAAAGATACTGCCCTAGTGGCAAAGGTTGTTCTGCTCAGGTAACTAATAATTTCATATGATCAACTTCAAATTTCTCCTTTTAACTTCCACACAGAATTTTATGGTTTTTTGTTTAATTTACTTGTTTTCTAATTCGTAATCGATCCAGGTAGGACCGTTTGTTTTGTGAGTGACAAACTCACTTGGTATTTAATTTTAAAACTTTTTTTTATCCTAATTTGAATCTAAAATCTCTAGTTAACAAAGAAGGAGTCCCTACCACTTTAGTATTTTATTATCGCTTTCAGTAGCTTGTGAATATCTTTTCTAAGAATGTAGTTATAACAACTTATTTTTAAAATTTTTGTTCTTCATGAATTAAGCATTCTGGAGTGAAGATAAGTGGATTGACTTACAAAAACATAAGAGGAACGTCAGCAACACTAGTAGCAATGAAGTTTGTTTGCAGTGGAAGTAATCCATGCACTGCTCTCAATTTGCAAAACATAAATTTGAGATACGTAAAGGTTACCGCAACTTCGTACTGCAGCCATGCACATGGTCGAAGAAGTGGGGTTGTCAGCCCCCGTAGTTGTTTATGAGTCCTCGTTTGGATCCATATGTTGTTCTTAAAAAAGTGGAAAAAAAAGGGCTTCAACTGAAATCCAACCATCGATTTATTAATATTGGAGATGTTTTATATTGCTTGGATCCATATGATGTTAATAAGGATTGAATTATATACAATGTACTTTAGCATTTTAGTTTGAGTAAATTTTAATTTGTTGTTTTGACAAGTATGGATTTGAATTTGTAGAAAGTGAAAGTTCGAATATCATAAAAAGTACTTGTTGAAAAGAATAAATCGTTACTTTGTTTGTAAAAGAGGTTATAATTATGGTATGTATCTCAATCCCATTTTATTTAACGGACAAAAACTTTGTATGATTAAAGTTTATTGATCTTAATTGTAGTTAGTTTGGCAAGTTGAGCTTTGTATGATTAAAATTGGTCGCAACTCTTAAATTTTGCGCTGAAGTTTAAAATTTTGGGAAAATTTTGGGTAGCTTACGTAGAAAATTTTGAGACAAATATGTCGCAATTCTCAATTTTTACGATGAATTGGTCAAAATATGGTGGCATTTTAAAATTCCTGTGAAATTTTGCACCATTTTTTAATACATATTGTGATGAATTTGGTTGCAATTGTTGCAACGAGGTAGGTTTTGTCCCAAAAGTTGCCATCAAATTCGTCACAAACTGTGGGCTTAACCAGTTTTAAGCCCAATCTAACACTCTCCCTTCCGGCCCACAGACACTCACTTTGCCAACGAGGAAATTGCACAAAATAATCATATCCCAAAACTTTATTTACAAATATCTAATAAACTTTTGATAATTTGATTGTAGATTTTCATATTCTAATTTTTCCACTAAGAGATAAATTTGGATATAATTTATTTTTTAGGTAATAAATTTCAATTTGAATCTTATTTTTAAGGTAGTAAATTTTGGTTTCTTTCACCTGTGATGGCTACACTTTTTTGAGCAATTATTATCTGATTTTTTGTAAAATAAAATCTTAAGTATGGCTAAAGATTTGTATCTCTTTATTTCTTCTTTAAGTTGTAACTCTATTTTTTAAATGAAAGCATGAGTCTCAGGAATCAATGACTACAATAGAGACATCTCAACTAGGTTGACACCTTTCCTGTGACCTCTTCATTTTCGTGAGCTCAAGTTTTATTAAAGCAAAATAAAATATATATAGCTTGAAGATACCGCCTAAGAAACGGGTAAGAACAAGAAACACAATTCACTGCTAAGCAGAGCGAAATCTCTCAACTCTATTCAAATCATCACAGATAAGAGAACCACAGAAACTAGGAAATGTAAGCCACCATTCAAGATTAGGAAGAGATTGTCCATGATTGGAAAGCCTGTTCGCCACCCCATTGCCTTCTCTAAAGATGTGAGAAGCAACCCAATTCATTTGAGACTGAAAAAATGAGCATTCCTGCCATTCCGAATATACCTGCCATGGAACAAAAAAAAGAGCGAGTTTTGATTATTTGGACCACATAAGTAGAGTCACTCTCAATCAATAATGTGTGCCAACTATGCTCCAAAGCTTTCTTAATTGCCCAAATTACAACAATAAGTTCAGCGATGAACGCAGGTACCCTTCCAGTAGGAATGGAAAAACATCCCCTAGGGAAGCCTCTGGGATTGTGAAAAATGCCACCTGCACCAGAACGAGAATCACAAAAAGAGCCATCAGTATTAACCTTCATCCAATTCAGTGGAGGGGGTTGCCATTGAATAGGGATAATGCTAGGAGCTTTTGGCGGTCTCCCTGGGATATGCAACTACCACGGAACATGTAGGTCAGATAGACTGTTATTCATAGACCCTACTTGAAAATAATTGGCCTCGTGAATCGCACCCCAAATCCGTGTAAGAAACTGAGAAACACAAAGCAGAACTTCATCAAAAATGGCATTGTTTATGGTCTGCTAAAGCAACCAAACTGTAGTCACTAATAAGGCTCTCCAATAAACATGAAGCTGAGAACTGAATGTCAATGCAGCTGCAACCTTAAAAATCTCAGAAAGCGAATCGCATGAAGGAAAAGGATGGCAAAAAAGGCACCAAACTGCCTCTCACATCGTCTTAGTGAATCTGCAACTCAAGAACAAATGGCCAATTGTTTCAATAGAGCAACAACAAAATTGGCACATTGAAACCAGTGCAAAACATCGCTGCTGTAGGGTCATTTCGATCAACAGCTTGCCATGAATAGCCTTCTAGAAACTAAAGGAGTGAGAGGGAGGGATGAAGTGAGCCCAAATGAATCAATGCCAAGGCTCTTGTCTACCCTGAGGTCTAATTGAATCATAAACAACCTTGGTTGAAACTTTCCCATCCATGGAAGAAACCTAGAAGAGTTGATCCTCACTACCAGGTAGGACCCTCACCTTGTAGATGTAATTAGCCAAAATAGGATAAGCAAGCCGAAGATGCCATGGAATTTTCCACTCGCCATTTTCTCTGAAATCCCTCACACTACTTGTCACGACCCATTTCTGAATCATGACCGTCGTACGAGGCAAACAGTCTATGGGAGTCCGACTCATCTCACACAAGTCTCAAAGCACATAACTTCTACCCAAATTCATATTCAAATAAATAAATAACACTATCAAATAAAATTTTAAACCTCATTTGATAAATTAAAACATAATAATATCAATTACAGAAAATATCTCAAATTTAAAAACATTTGAAATATTAGAAATACGAAAAAAACCCACAGAGACCCGGTATGGAGCGTCTAACAAATCATACAAACGGGGCCCAATCTGAAGGGCACTCATTGCCAAATCAAACAATGTCTCACTAAGCTGAAGGTATCAAACGGTTGCTGAGCTAAAAGCCAACTTGAAAATAAGAATAGATATAAACAAAGAAAAGGAAAGGGGTAAGAACCTGGTGAGAGATAACACTTCAGATCGTCTCATACGTGTCTCACAAGACTATTTTGAAAACAGTTTGAAAATACCATATACACGTATAACCAAGTATATACATATATACACGCTATGCACATAATAGTGTTTCAAAAAAACATTTCGAAACTATTTTCAGACAAATGATACACATGCACGCATACCATCAGAAGCATTACCAAAATCTTTCAAAGCATTTCCAAACCTTAGCGAACTTTCAAAAACAAAAGTGAAGTTCAACAGAAACCTTTTAGTTATTACAAATTCCAAAAATAAAGTTCCAAAAAGCCTTTTTAGCTTTATCGCAAATTTCAAATCGGAAGTCAAAAACTTTGACTTATTTAAAATTCTAGAATCAAACGGTTTGCCACATAGGTACAAGTGTTGCCATCTAGGTAAGTAACGCCACATAGACGAGTATAGCCACTAATGTGAGTATATAGCCACTAAGGCACAAAATCATATACATGGCCACCAAGACACCAGGATAGCCCTCCAGGCTGTATCCCATGATGGATCCAAAATTCGAGTCAAAATATCATTGCCTTTAAGGCTATATTAAAGTAGTATTTCAAAAAAAACTAAAATAAAGTTATTTTTTTCAAAAAAAAAAAGAAAGCATTTTGCAAACAAGCAACATGTATAGCAGACAATCATTTTACCAAAAATAAAGTTTCAAACGTACTTCATAATCGTACCAAAGAAATATAATATAAATTAATTTATATTATCTCTCAAAAAAATTAATCTTCCGCAGAAGCGCAAAATCTTTTAAGGACAGTGCATCTTTACTCTTTCCAAAAATCCAGATAATTTTCCAAAAACCTAGATAATTTTCCAAAAACAAATTCAAATTAAACAAGTCTTTACGTAGGCCAAATTTTAGGATTTTCAATCCTTTAATTATTTCAGATTACATGCTATGGTCATAGCACAATAAAAACATATAAGTAAGAGAGACACAACCTATGTGTCTGAAGCTGTCATCCACTCACTTAGATGCCGAGCTGCCAAACTCCGAATAACTAACCACCGATCGATGGCTGGTCAAATCAGAAACCGAACTAAGCTGAAATAAGGTATTTTACAAATAAATCAAATACGGTTACTATGACAATATAGAATATACATGAAATGCAAGTAAAAACTCAGACGCCATTGGCGTCAAAAATCCCATTTCAAACTAAAGTCTAACACTTCTCGAAATTCGGACCTCGTTGTAATATTACAACTCAGTCTCCAAACTATTCAAAAATTATCAATCAGTACCCAAGGTATTTCTATTATCAAATCAGACCACAAAATATTCAGAAACTATATTTTAACCCAAAACTTGTAAAATATCAAGTTTAGTCCCTATGAAAAAATTGTGCAAAAAGTCCTTCTCTCAATTCAGCAGATAAAAATCATTTTCAAACATCCACATATGTCAATCTCAACTTCAGAAACTCAAATATACAATTGGTTTCTCAAAAACAACTCAAAATCACCATTATTTGGCTCAGACCCAAACTAAACCCTAGCTCAGTCAATAACTCGTCAAATCTCTTAATTCAAGGCTTGATTCATGTTAATATAACCTCAAAAAATTATAATATAATAATCTACAACATCCAATTCAACCAAAATCATCAAAACCGGACCAAACATCCAAATTTGGCCTAAAAGCTAAAAACAAGATTCAAGCATGAAAACGAGGAAAGGAAGAGATTAGAACAAAAATATCGCCTCAAAATATGTTTATAAATGTTGGGGAAGCATAGAGAGGAAGAGAGATCGATCCAGAGTTGAGAGAGAGTGAAAAATGAGACTTGCGGACGAAAAGGCCAGGTTTTGGGGGTTTAAAATGACCACGGATTGAAACACACTGTTTTAGTGTTTTTCAAAGGCAACGTACGTCTTGTGTCACAACATACATTATAAAATATAAAACGTACGTTTTCGCGGTAAAAAATGTGTCCAAAAGCTTATGTTCTGAAAACGTAGCAGCACAATGTACGTCACAAACAAGCAACGTACATTGATCATATTTCCTTCCTAGATAACATGCGTTATCTTTTCACAACGTACATTGTGAAGGAATTCCAGATGATGTACGTCCTGCAACTTGCAAAATGCGTTGTCATGCTTCAGACAGCCTTCTTCGACTTCTTTTGCTTCCGAACATGCGTCAGATTATTCTCGATGCTCGACAACATTCAACCTTCCAAAAATAACATCTTCAAACACCAAACATCATCTCAAACATTCGATAATAAACTCAAAATGGAACGAGATCATTCAAAATCAAATGACGTTCCACCAGCAACTTTGTCGGAATTGGTCGAAATGTTATAGAGAATTGATCGGAACAGAATGGATATTACACTACTTGCAATGTGGACTGTCAACTGGAGCTAGTCCACGACCATTGGGATCAACCATCTGCCACATCAAAAAGTGACTGGACTATTATCACCCACTAACCAAATAGAATCCTCAAACATGTTTACAATTCCAAATTTTAAATTTTTAAGACAATTAACTTAGTCTTTGTGGAATTGGAATTAGGTTTCAGTATAGTTTCACAAACATATTTACATGAGTTTTGCTACTTACTTAATTCTAGATTTCAATTTTTTTAATACTCTCATTTGGTTTATGTCAAGTTTCAATTAACGTGTACGAACATAATTTGAATTACGAAATTCAAATGAGTTTTCATGAGCTTCAGCAAGTTTCTGGAAATTTTTGGCTGCGAACAATCATTAGAGACATGTCTATGGTTTCATCATGGTTTTGATGAAGTTTCGGTTACAAACATTCAACCCTTTCGGCTACGTTTGAGTAATGCAAAAGGGCTACATTCTTGAAAATTGCAAGATCATGTTCAACATGGAAAACCCATTGAACCTTCATTGCAACTTGACATAAACATGCCTAAAAATATTTTTGAGTCTTGATTGAAACTTAAGCAGAAAAAAATTGGGCGATTTTTTAGTTAAGAATGAAATATAGAATTACAAAAAGATTGTGTGAAACTTTTTAGAAACCGTATTGAAATTTGATATAAACATAAGTGCATATGACGAAACAAGGAAGCTAATTTGAAACCTGGAATTTTTTTTGAATCAACAAAGAAAAGAAGAAAAAATGAAAGAAGAAGATTCTCACATTTTTGGTCTTGGATGCGCTTTGTATCTTTTGGATTTTTTATTTTGACTATTTCGGTTGCTTTAAATTTAGTTTTAAGAAGTTGGTAACTTCTATTTTTAAGGAGATGTGACTCCTTTGTTTAGGAGATGGAAGTCATCCATGTTTTTGACTTGTGGTGGCTATTTTCAGAAAACACTACAATAGTTTATGAGCACATTTAGTTAAAGTTTTGAAGTAGTCATTTATAGTATATGTTTTAGTTTGATGGCTTATATATATAAAAAACCCATTCCTCTAATTAATCCATAAGTTCTTCTAACACGCTCTCTCTCTCTCTCTCTCTGTCTCTCTATTTCTACCTTTCTCAATCTATACGCTCTTTCTCTCACTCTCGGCCCACTGTCTCTGTCAATGCTCTGTGTCACCTATCTCTCTCCCTCCTTCAATGCTTTCTCTCTTGGCACACTCGCTCCGTCGACGCTTTCTCTGTCTCTCTCGACGATCTTTCTATCTCACACCATTCTTTTGAGATCTCACCTCTCTCTTTGTCCCATCGGCGCTCTTTCTTTTCGAGGTGGTCTTGGTACCAGCAAAGGAAGGTCACAATCCATAGAATTCATTCTTACATACATGTGTATGTTTATTACAATTATGTTCCAAATATATACATACATATGTACTATGTAAGGTTAATTTGACTAAATTGTTACTAAATGGTGCATATTTATGGTAGAAGGACCAATCAACTCAGGTGTAAGTTGTTGGATCATAGGTGATCAACATTGAGTTCCTTTTGTGTTTTGATGATGTGCAAAATAGTTGACCTAAAGAGAAACAAGTTGGAAAGCTCGAAATTGTGAAGCAAAGACTCTAATGCAGTTAACGTATGTTAATGTGAGTTTAATGTACGTAACAAAGTCCTCACGTACGTCAAGAGAGAGTCACGTATATGATAGAAGGCTTGAAGACAGGCAGAAGCTACTGGAATGTTGAAAGTGGTGTCTAACGTACGTAAGGAAAGGATTACGTACGTAAGATTGAAACACACGTACATGAAGTAGTAAGCAATGTACGTGAATCATGAAGAACCATGGTCAACGTATGTAAGAATGTGTGAAATGTACGTAAGCTGCAAAAATACCCAAATAACGTACGTAAGTAAAGCTTGACGTACGTGAGAATGACACAGAAGGTTGTAACAGCTATAAACTGTCTCCAATGGCTAGTTTCTCAACACCAACGGTATATGGATTAACGAAACTATAAATACATCAAGGAA
>CAODLS010184451.1:0-29332 GCA_948243855.1 Flueggea neowawraea | reverse complement strand
AAAATATAATTTAACATATACTTTATTATATAAATTATACTTTAATAAATACTAAACAACTCTTAAATTTATAATTAACATCATTTTTACTAATTTATAACACATAACACATCAAATTAATATTAATATACTATATATTATATATATAATATTGAAAATATATAAAAAAATAAATATTCGGGTCGGGCCGCAGGGCCATACCATTAGCCCAGACCCGACCTTTTTTAAAAAAAGAAATAGGCGGGTAAGGCCGGGCAGCAAGCCAGAAACCGTTGGTCCTGGCCGGCCCGCGGGCTAGGCTGATTTGCCCAGCCCTAATGGGAAGCATCACCTAGACATTGGATCCCCCTAGACCGAACCAAGTGACAATGTTTCATTAATCAAGCAATTATTTAGTAAATTGGACAGTGGAAATTCCTTTGATATATTAGCCTCCCTCTCGAGTTAGCTAACGTCTAACGACAAGATTGATCAACCAGAATATCTTCCTAATTAAAACCCCTATCGTTGCTTTATTGTTATGTGAATTTCACTAGTAAGTTTGATACTAATCCGAAGGATTTATGTCGATCTATCTCTAGGTTTGCATGCAACTCCTTCCAATTATGAGTAATCTATCATACAAAGAGTCTCTCGATTATCTATGCACGAATCAGTAGTTGAATCAAAAGGCGTGCAACAATCAACTCAACAATTAAAATAAAATCAATCATAATTGAATCTCAATTTCGTAAATAACTGAATAAATAGCAATCCATCAATCACCAAAATAGTCTAGGGTTCATCGCATCTAGATGCACGAAATGTTTAGTTCATATCTTTAGAGAGAGTGATGAGTGTCAAACCAACAAATTAATTCCTACTAAAAAATAATGATTCTGTAAATAGCAGTGAGCATGGTCGAATCCACAGAGATTGGTAAAACTTATTTATTTTAAAGAAAAACAACAGAATAAACAAGATGATGTATAGATTGAAGATTAAATATCAAAATAGACAAAAATAATAAAGTTAAGTAAAGAAAATGAAATGAAATGCAGTCAAAAGGAAATCAATAATAGTAAAGCCTAGCCAAGGTACTTCAGTTCTATCATTTCATTTGATCACAGAAACGAAAGATAAATATGTTGACTTTGGTTTTGATGATGATAATTGCAAAACATCAATGAAAGATGTGCTAAGTTGCAGACTTGCTGATATCTTGATACAAAGCACGTTATGTATGAGCAAGCGACGTTGATCATGATGAAAATGGCTTTAATACGCGTTACAGAGGATACAAGACGCGTAGATCATCCATTCCAGAAGTACAAAATATCAGATGATCATTAAAGCACATTACACAAGCTACAACGCACGTTATTGGACTTGTTGAATGATACAAGGCGCGTTGTAGAGCAAAAAGTGCAATCTTTGATGAAACTCACAACACATGTTACAAACGGTGCAACGCACGTTGACGGGGTCAGATGAGGACAAAGCCAAAACGCTCATTGGGATTTGAATTTGAATATTCTCTGACACACTGACGTGGATTAAATGTGCAATCTTGAGATGAGTCGATAACACACGTTGCATGGGGTGCTACGCACGTTGAAGAATCACTGGGTGAAATGTTCATATTCTGAAATTGAGAAAGCCATAAGTCACGTTGATGTATGATCAACGCACGTTGAAAGAGGTACAACACACGTAGAGGAATGTGCATTCAAGGTTGTGGCTACCAGAGTTCTTCTAAGGCGCGTAGATGGGTTATCAAATCATGCAGAACTAAATGGAAAAAAGTACAACACATGTAGAGGGAAATACAATGCACTTTGTATAAGGTGACATCATTTAAAACAGAATGTTTCATTATCTCACAACTGCTACTTCGAGGCTCCAACGGCTATATCCTTTCAAGTGGCTATAAATAGATATCCTTGAAAAAAAAAAGTAAGAGATATCCTTGCCAAGAATTGCTAATCATTTTATCTCTCACTTCTACCTTTCTAACCCATTTGAGCTATTTACTTGTTATCTTACTATTGGGTTTGAACGAGCTTTAATCTGCTATACACTTGGGTTAAATTTGTGACAAGCAAGGTTGTTTGCTTGGAGTAGATAGGTTTCCTTGTTGAGCATTAGAAAATAAGAGCGATTGCTAGTGAGCCTTAGAAAACAAGAGTTCAGTTTGCTTATTGATCCCACAAAAATAAGTGGCTCGATTTCCTAGTTGATCCCGCAAAAACTAGAGGTCAGTTTTGCTAGTTGAACCCGCAAAAATTAGTGGAAGGTTTTCTTGTTACAAGGTGTAAAGGTTTTCTTGTTGATCTTGCAAAAACAATGTGTAACGGTTTCCCTCCACCTGCAAGTGAGGAAGAATCTTTAGTGAATTGAACTCTTTAGTTGAGCTAGAGGAGTTAACGTAGGTCAATGAGGACCGAATTACTATAAATGAGATTTGTCATCTCTTCCTTTACTCTCTCTTATTTACTTGCTTTGCATTGCATTTGATTTACATGTTGTGTGTGGATTGGATCTTTAGAGCTTCTACATTTACTCTTTGATTTAAGTTTGAAAGAAAACTATGTTATTTTTTTTTTAATTTGCAAAGTATTTTCAGAAAAAAATTTAATTTGCTAAAACTCCAATTCACCCCCTCTTAGATTGTCATTCATTGCCCCCTACTGGAACTTACAAAATATCAAGCATTCAAATAGACATGATTATATTTAACAGTGACACACTCAATTAACCAATCTCTTCTTACCTGATCCATAGCCCCGGGACACACTTCATACTATTTCTCTAACCACTAAACAACCCCCAAGATGTCTTGACAAGGTTTAATAAATGGTAACAGTAAGAACCAAATAGACCCATATCCTAGCCAGTGAAGTCGAAAACACCATAAACCATTTAAATTCACTTTATTCGTTACTTAGATTAGGACTAATGTGACACACTATCAATCCTAAATAACAATATATTATTTCATTCAATCAATCAACGAGCACTTATCAATCAACCAACAGAAATAATAATAAAAGAACTAAGGTACAGAAACTGAATAAATACTCAAAATACTCAATAACATATAAAAACATAAGCTAATTTTTTTTATGCCCGCACATATAGATTAAAGTGGTTGATAAAGAAGCTCTTAACCTTGCAAGCTAAAAATACCAATTTAAAAAAAATTATTCATATAGCATACATTCCTTAATTAATCATTTTAAAAACATACTAACATACTACATAATTCCTCCAACCAATTCAATTCAAAGTCTATTTATGTTGAATTTGATGCATTCTACAAAATTTGAAAATCATAATTCAAGCAAAAATTTCAAGCATTTTTGACAAAAAAAAAACAATGCATATAAACACAATTATTCCAAAGAAGCAATCAATAGCCCTTCCTCTACACTTAGTATGAAAATTGTCCTCAAACTAAACAATCATAAGAACATGAGGACAAGTTGCATGGAAACAATAACGCATAAAGTAAAATGATAGGGTTTAGAAAGCTTCTCTATTTGTTGCTTGCTCGCCATTACTTTTCCTTGAGTGCACGAATCCATCATCGGCATGAGACATACAAAGGTTAGGAGATGACACAAAATATATGCATGCTAGAGGTGGTGAGGTTTATGGCATTTATGCATGTATAAATAACCTCTCATCCCATTCTTGGCAAAAACATGCAAAACAAAATCATAAACGCGCTTCTATCCTAAAATGTAAAACTATAAATTGAAACCTACACTACATGTAAATGCAAAATAACCATAGTTTAATGCCATTGTGGATAAGAAGTAGTTTAACGTTATTCTGGGCTTATGCAAAAGAACTATATGGGGCACCAAATAGTCCTAAATATAGATCTCTTCAAAGGTCTCAATCGCTTCCTATAAACAATGATTGGTTTAAGATCATGCAAAATAATGTCAATTGGACCGAATGAATATACTTTAGAAATTGTAAAAGGACCACATATTGGAATTTTGGGGTTATGAAGAAAATGATTTTTGGGTGGAAAATAATATACATGTTGTCCCTCAACAAACTCACCCTTGAAACAACAATCACTCTCTTTCCCTTTAAATTTCTCATTTCCTCTCTCAACCCCTTTGTCAACTTGTCTCTCTTTTGCACTAGGTTTCTGATGAGTGTCAAACCAACAAATTAGTTCCTACTAAAAAATAATGATTCTGTTTATAGAAATGGGCATGGTCAAATCCACAGATATTGGTAAAGCTTATTTATTTGAAAGAAAAACAACAAAATAAACAAGATGATGTATAGAATGAAGATCGAATACCAAAACAGACAAAAACAGTAAATTGAAGTAAACAGAATGAAATGCAGTTAACAGAAATCAATAATAATAAAGTCTAACTAATGTACTTCTCAGTTCAATCCTTTCAGTTGATCACAGACACGACAAATAAATATCAAGCATGCGAATATACAGAGTTATAGTTAACGGTGAGACAATCAATTAACTAATCTCTTCTTACCTGATCGATAGTCCCGAGATGCCATACAGACTATTTTTCTAACCACTAGACAACCCCCGGGACACCCTGACAAGTTTTAATCTATGGTAGTCGTAAGAACCAAAGAGACTCATATCCTAACCAATGAAGTCAGAAACACTGTAAATCATTTAAACCAGATTATTCAGTTCCATAACAATGAATAATGCCCAAACTACATACATTCACGTTATTCGTTACCTCGATTAGGACTAATGTGACACACTATCAATCCTAAATAACAATATATTATTTCAATCAATCAATCAACGAGCTGTTATCAATCAACCAACAGAAATAATAATAAAAGAACTAAGACACAAAAACTGAATAAATACTCGAAATACTCAATAACATATAAAAACATAAGTCTCAACCAAAAAACCGAACAAAAAGGACTTTAGAGGCTTGTAACATGGCTAATAAACATGTGTTTAATAAGTTGAGAGAGAACAATAACAAAATCAAGTGATACTCGCCACTAACATACACCGACCAAGTTAATGCAAACCAAATTAAATACATATCTATGCTTAATAAAACAAGGCTTCCCAGAAACAAACCTCTATAAATTTAGTTGCTTTACTTCCACATTTTTCATCACTTTTTTTTCTTTTATTTTTTTCCTTTTTTTTTCTTTCTTCTTTTTTCTTTCTTTTTTTTTTTCAGAATAAGAAATAAAGCAACATCACATTTGCATACATATATAACAAAACTGGGCATCCACTATTCTTCGACAATATAAGCACCAAATCACATCTAAGACATGTCCATTATCAAGGTAAATCAAAGCATTAACATACAAATTAACTAGGCAAAGTATCACTAACAAAAATCTCTTTACTTAAGGGTTCAAATATTGAAAGTTTTGAACAAAATAGAAATTAAACGGGTTTAAACAAAGAAAAATTTCAAGGCTCAAAATGGGTAAACAATGGATAAATAAAAAGGGTGGATATTGAAAGAAATGATAACACAAATGGCTAACAAACAATGTCTTTCATCGTTTTGGTGTCTCAATTAAAATGGTGTGGTCTTCGAAATGTACTCAATAACAAGTTCCAGTAGAGTCCTACTATGAATTTCACACATCAAGAAAATAAAGTGTTTATGTCTCAAAATTCGCACAAAGGGTTGTGTGTATTCCAACTATTAATTTCCTTCTGGCTCTATTACTAGGGGTTGTTTAATGTTGAATTTAAGATGCATAGAAATCCAAATTTTCACACAAATAGGTATACGAGGAATCTTGCACCTTAAAATTCTTAAAGTTTCAAATTATTCAATATTTAAGGGCAAACTTGCATCAAAACATTCCAATATTTAGTAGGGAATTTGTGTATGTAACATACAAATGCAACCAAAATTGCACATGAACACACAAAATGCAGCAAGATATGCGGCATAGTTATGACATGGTCATGCAGACATAAGGTGCAGTACTGAAAACACATGCAGAAAAGAAAAAATATGTCATGCAACACATGCAACTACGTGAAAAACACACAAATATGGCACAAAAAGGTGAAAAGGCATGAAAACTCATATAAAAATTCAAAATCATAAAGTAACATAAACATCAACACAAAACACAAACTACTTATCCCTACATTTAAAATCTACATTGTCCTCAATGTATAAAAATTAAAGACAACAAAAATTAAAAAGTGAGAGAGTTGATAGAAAAACTTCTCTGGAATTATGGTGACGGTAGGTGTGGAGGTGACACGCTAACTCGCTGAAACAAACAAAGAGGGTTCTGATGTTGTGCTCCATCTCTAGTACGTTGATCACTAAAATACAATAACAACTAGAGACCAAGTGTGATCAAATCAAAGAAATAAAAATGGGACACAAATTTGAAGGAAAATGATAAAATAAAATAAACTGAAACTAACTGAAATTTACTGAAATAAAGGAAAAACAATAAAAACTTTGGGTTGCCTCCCAAGAAGGGCTTCTTTAATGTCTTACTAGATGAACGAACTTGAAAACTTCATCATGAATCAATATAGAAATGCACCAATTTGTCCCGAATCACAAAGATGATCTCACCATTTAACACATCAAGTTTTTCACCTGCAGTACTAAGGAATGGTCTTTCCAACAAAATTAGTGATGAACGATAAAAATCATCATCATCCATGCCTATAATATAAGAATCATTGGAAAAAATTAAACTATCAACTTGAACCAAAACATCATCAACCATTTCTTTCTGGTAAGTGCTAGAACCATTAACCAACAATTATATACCTCTTATTTCTCTCATTGATCCCAAACTCAACTGTGTATTAATGAAAAGAGGCATAACACTAATAAAAGCACTTGGATCTAGCATTGCAATTTTTATATTTGTATTTCCAATGGTACATGGGATAGTAAACATATCTAGATCTTTCTTCTTTGGAGGTATTCTCTTGTAAAGCATGGATGAAGAATTTTCAGGAACATCTACCACGTCCTCCCTTGGTACTTTCTTTTTCTTTATGCAAAATTCTTTGAGAAATTCAACAAATTTAGGCTCATGATCAATTGAATCAAGTGAAAAAAAATGCGTACCTCAACTTGTATGAATGTATCTGTCATGGCTTTCTCATTCTCATCCTTCATGTATTCAACTGACTTCTTAGGGCAGATTACATCATCTTCACAAACAAAAATTGGATTAGAATTTAGAAGTTGAGTTTGTACCTTGTTTCTTACCTCTGTCAGCATTTTATCACTTTCGACATGGCCATGTCGAAAGGCAGTCACACTATAAGGCAATTTCAGTAACTCATCATTCTTTAATGAGATAGCACTGACGTCATGGACTGGATCATCAATAGTTTCTACATGAAATTCACATTGATCCTCCATATTGTTTAGTGAAGAAACCACATTATTGATCGATGAAGACAACTGACTCGTGTTCCTTGTCAAATTCTGAATGTAAATGTTGGTTTCTTGCTAGAGCTGTTAGTTGTTGCCACCAAATTTTTCACTATCACCTTCAAAGATTGATGTATGTAGTCTTCTTTGCCAAATTCTAGAGAAATCGGTGGTTCAGACTGAGATTGTTGAGTTGTTACCATAAGGATTTGCACCATATCTTTTAAAGATTGGAGGTTATTTTTATGCTCTGGAATAGTTGGAAATTCAGGCTGAAATTGCTGAAAATTTTCAGGCTCCCTTTTATAATTGAAATTTGGATGCTCCCACCATTAAGAATTATCAGTTCGTCAATAAGGGTCAACATTATCATAAAAATCATAAAAGTCATAAACAAAATTTGAGAATGAGTTATATTGAGGAACTGAGAACCTGTTGCTTTGATAGCTTGGAGAAACATGACCTCTACATGAGTACACTTGATTCCTGAAATTCATTTGATCCAAGCAAGAGATTATATTTGAAAGTGAAAATTGAATTTCAGAATATCTTACCTCGCATGCATCTTGGTTGAACTCAAAGTAATGCAAGTCACTATCCATGATCGAAACAACAATTTTTTTTCTTTCATTTTTTTAACTGCTAAACAAAATCAACACAAACAACAAAAATAACAAATAAATAAACTGTGACACCAATCGCTAGCAATGACGCCAAAGTTTGATGTGTGTCAAACCAACAAATTAATTCCTACACAAAAATATGATTCTGTATATAGCAATGAGCAGGGTCGAATCTATAGAGATTGGTAAAGATTATTTATTTGAAAGAAAAACAGCAGAATAAACAAGATGATGTATAGAATGAAGATCGAATACCAAAACAGACAAAAACAGTAAATTGAAGTAAACATAATGAAATGCAGTTAATAGAAATCAATAATAATAAAGCATAACCAAGGTACTTTTCAGTTCAATCCTTTCAGTTGATCACAAACACGACAGATAAATATCAAGCATTCGAATAGACAGAGTTATAGTTAACGATGACACACTCAATTAACCAATCTCTTCTTACCTATTTGATAGCCCAGGACACCTTGCAGACTATTTTTCTAACCACTAGACAATCACCGGGATGCCCTGGCCAAGTTTAATCTATGGCAGCAGTAAGAACTAAAAAGACCCATATCCTAGCCAGTGAAGTCAAAAATGTCGTAAATCATTTAAACCAGATTAATGCCCAACTACATACATTCACATTATTTGTTACCTCGATTAGGACTAATGTGATGCACTATCAATCCTAAATAACAATATATTATTTTAGTCAATCAATCAACAAGCTCTTATCAATCAACCAACAGAAATAATAATAAAATAACTAAGACACAAAAACTGAATAAATACTCAAAATACTCAATAACATATAAAAATATAAGTCTCACAACATATTAGGATCAAACCTTAGAAATACCTCGACTAAAGAATTGTTTAGCTACTCAAACCAAGAAGAGACATGCAAAATATGAAGGAGAATAGCCTTGGGGAGTGTTGTCCCCTTAGGGTAATGTAAAAGCTCCCAAATAATGAGTTTAAGGGAATATATATATGTATCCTAATTAGAAAAACCTAATTCCCCTCAAAAATAGCGAAAAAATAATAACTACTCTAATTGTTTTGATCCAACAACAAAATTGAGTTAGAGGCCTTCAAAACACATCCAAAACATGGGCCATGAGTGTGGCAGCGACCCAATGCATGTGGTCAAACTTGGTCAACACGCGTCAACTTTGGCGTGGTCACGCTGAGATACAACTTTTGACTGAAATACACAGATATAGGTCCAAATCTTCCTGTTTCACCAATATTCCACCTAAAATACTAAAGAAGCATAAAAACATGAAAAACATGAATAATAACAATTTATAATGTAAAAAATAAAATAAAATGCAACATAAAATATGCCTAAAATGCAACTTATCAGTCTCATTTCAAGCTCTACTTCTTGTAAACAAACTAGAGATTTCTCCTTAGAGATCATGCAATATGTTTCTAAAGAATGCACCCTATTTTTATCATGATCAAGCAATTATGTATGCACATTCTCAGAAACATGGAATCTTTCACATTCACTCCCCGCTCTAAAGATTATGCTCCATTTAGTCAAATCAATACACACCCCACCGGTTGCCAAAAATGGTCTCCCAAGTATGATAGAGGTGTCACAAGCATAATCTATATCTAAAACATAAAAATCAGTGGGAAAAAATAATTTACCTATTTTTACCAAGATGTTCTCCACAACTCCAAGTGATTGCTTGATGGATTGATCCGCAAGTTGGAGTTTCACGATTGTAGGTGCTAGCTTTCCAATCCCTAGCTTCTTGTCCAAATCAAACAAAGAATCTACATTTGCCAACTTCCCAAAGGTGCAAGGAATTATAAAGCTCCCCGGATCCTCGAGCTTTAAAGGGTATTTGTTCAATAAAATTGCACTACACTCTTCATTGAGTGACACCATAGCATACTCCTCCAACCTCTTCTTATTGGCCACTAACTCCTTCAAAAACTTAGCATAATTTTGCATATGGGAAATGGCCTCTAAGGAAAGGATGTTGAATTCTGACTTTTTGAACATATCAAGAAACTTATCAAATTCCTTGACTTGGGTGTGGCTCTTCAACTATTGAGGAAATCGAATTAGGGGCATATAAGGTTTCACCTCATCATTTTGGTTGGAATGGGCTCTTTAGCTTGCACTTATTCTCTCTCAATTTCCACACCATTTTTGGGTTTGTCCGCCATAATTCTTTTCTACTTTTTTTTTTGCTAGCTACCTCCCCTACACTTATCTCCTCAAGCTCTTTACAACTTCTTAAAGTAATAGCCATGACATTTTTCTTAGGGTTCACTTGGGATGTGCTAGGCAACTTTCCTTTTTCTCTATCCAAAATAGTCTTGGCTATTTCCCCCACTTGCCTATCAAGGTTTTGGATAGTAGCTTGTTAAGCTTGAATGGCTTGGTCCACTTTGGCATTTCTAGCCTCAATTTTAGACATAAGTTGCATAAACATGTCCTCCAAATGTGGCCTTTTGTCTTGGCTTTCTTGTTGGGGTGGTGGTTGGGGTTGCTTTTGTTGGAAAGGTAGTGGTTGAGGTTGAGATTGATTGGTTGGTTGGAAGGGTGGTCTTGGTTGATAACCGGAATGTCCATTTGGTCTAAGTTATGAAAAAGTTTGGCTAATGGTTGGGATTCTCCATGAAACTTTTGGGTGGTTTCTCCATCCCGGATTATAGGTGTTGGAATATGGGTTGTTTCTTAGTTGAGCATTTGAGAATCCCCCAACAAAATTCACTTCCTTGTAACCAACTCCTCCACTACTATTCAAACCACAAAACAATTCATCATGTTCCAAAACACCACAATAAGCACATTTCTCATTCACCAAGGCATTCCTTTTTAGCAACAAATTCATCTTCCTAGACAAATCATCAACCATTAAAGCTAATTTGGGAGAAGTTGAAGTATTTACCTCACACATGCCTTCTCTTCTTCCCCTAATCGATTTTTATTGTGAATTGGTGACCAACATCTCATAAATGTCATAAACCTCATCGACGGTCTTGTCTCCAAAGTAGCCACCCAAAGCCACATCCACAAGAGTTTGACCATGCATTGTAAGCCGATGAATAGAAAAATTGGGTAAGCAATGCCAAAGAGAATTAGTGGTGAGGGCATTGAATGAGAAGCATCTTGAAGCGCTCCCAAGCTTCATGGAATGACTCTCCATCCAATTGAGAGAATAAAAATATCTTGCTTCGAATGTCAACTGTCTTTTGTGTGGAGTAGCATCTCATCATGAATTTGTCATAGACCTCCTCCCAAGTGCCTATCCTTCCGACAAATTGATCAACCAAGTATTTGGCCTATCCTTCAATGTGTAAGGAAACACCTCATTATTACCTCATCTTCGGTTAGGCCATGTAGAGGGAAGATTTGAATGGTGGTGTAAAACTCTCTTAGAAAAGTCAAAGCATGCTCCGACGGTAACCCATAGAATGGTGGAAGCATGTTATAGTGTTATTGCCTTCATTTCATAGTTCATTGCCCCATCACTGAATCTAATGAAATATGGTGAAGCTCCAATGACTGGTCTTCGGATGTTCCTCAAAGCTACCCTAATAGGTATTTGATTGTCATTACCACCTCCTTGAGCTTGCCCAATTCTAGCATCCTCAACCTCAACTTGAGGTCTAGCTATCCTTTCTATCCTTGCCCTTCTTTGATTAGCTCTATTTGCCCTTAAAACTCTTTCTATCTCAAGGATCAAAGGAATAACATCTTGATTTTCCAAGCTCCTAGTGTGTCTCAAAAGCATAAATACCTACAAGTGCAAAAGCAACAAACAAATAAGTAAAATAAAAATAAAAATGACCACAAAAATACTTCATTCCCCAGCAACGGTGCCAAAAACTTGATCGACTTTTAGCAAGCGCACTAGAATCGATTGTAGTAGTAAAAACCTATGGAGTATTCCTAGGTATCGTCTCCACATGGAACCTGTCTAATTGCAGTCAAATATGAAAGTAAAAATAATAAAAAGCATCAATTGTTTTTTTTGGGGTTTTGGAAATAAAAGCAAGCAATAAGTTAAAATGCAAGTTCACAATAATTGGAAAACGCTAGGACTTCCGAGATAAAACCAAGGATCTAGTTGCCTAATAAATGAAATTGGGTTTTAACAAATGGGTATGAGTGTTCTCTCCACATAAATCACCCAATGCATCTCTCAGGGTCACTCAAGTAGTGCCTACACATCCTATGTGGGTCCTTTCGGTCTCACCTAGCTAAATTAGGCACATTAGGATCATAGAGGAATTTCATCAAAAACCTTGCAGACATATGTATATCTCTATCCTAAAACCATACAAGTTATATGCAAGAGACCTGACCCAGGCTTCTTTTTTCGATTCATCACTTGGGCTCGTTAGAAACAACATTGTGGTAGTCAAGCGCAACATCATTCAATCAATAACATGTCATACAATCACCACCATTAATAGATTTAACAATTAAAGCATCAAAACAATAGATACAACATTAAAAGCACAAAACTCATAACATAAATAATTCATTAAAGCAACTTCAATCCAAGGTTTACATCTCTACACCCTAACTATAAATCTAAGCTAGCATATTTACAAAGCTAATCATAGAGCAAGAAAGATAAAATCTAAACATTATTCTAAACAAAGAAAAAGGAAATAAAAAGGGAAGAAGAAAACTTGTCTCAATGGATGATGGAAGCCTTTCCAATCCTCTTCTCTCTCTCCTCTTCAATGCCTTGAATCTTCCTTAGGAATTGATAAAGAATGATTCTCTCCTTTAATGTGCAAATGTCCAATGTTCTAAAAAATGGAATTTAAGAGGGGTATTTATAGTTCCTTTGGTCCCCCACAATCCTTATCAAAAGTCTCCCAAAAATGCATTTGAGTGTGCCTTTGGTCCCCACAAATTAGGTTGCATTCCATCACTTTCTCTCTCTTCACTGTAGCCTTGCACGACTGTGCAAGTTGGGTTGCACTATTGTGCAACATTTCTGGATCAAAATGGTGCCCGTTTGTAGGTTGCACGACCGTGCAACATTGTCTTGCATGACCGTGTCCTCAATTCCTGCCTTGAAAAACATTGTTTCATGCATCCAGAAGCCAAAGCTTTCGTCACACGGTCGTGTCATGCCTAGGGATGGTCGTGTCTTACCCCGAAAGATTAGAAACTTGTCGTTGTTGCTCCGTTTTCGCTCATGCTTGCCCAATTCCGTCAAAGCATTATCAATCGACCTGAGAAATACAAATTAAAGTATAAAGTTACCATAAATCATAATAAATGCTTAATTTACATGTGAAATAATATTGAAATGAAGATCGGAACATGTATAAATGGGCATTTATCAAACTACCCCACACTTGAAATTGTTCTCAAGCAAAGAAAAACGTTGGACAAGGAGAAAAACTTCCTAACCAAATTCTATAACGGTTGCATGGAACTCCACATTAGATGTCACTAAAAAATAAACTGAGTAGTGGAGAATCTAAGATATGTATATGTTACTAGTCAAGTCAAATTGGTGTCCCAAACTACACACTAGTTACAGCTCAAAGCTAAGTTAGTTGATTTGACTCGATCACCTTCCTGAACTCTTCAATTCAATTAATCACAAGACATTAAGCATTTCAGGCAAATTCAATAATGAACACACATTAATTGCACAATTTCAACATTTTGGCTTGCATTGCTACAAACGCGGTCAATAAATATCGAGTTCAAATTTTGTGCTTTATTTGTGCACTTATTTCGGTTTCTACCACAAAAGGATAGTCCGTTTGATGCAAAAATCTCTCATTTGTGATGAGTGTTCACGATTATTGAGACAACTCTTCGTGGCAGTGCTTTGCATACTCATGTCTAAGACAACGGAGTAGGTGTCGAACCCTATCTACTCGTCCCGGTTTAGGTTCAAGCAAGCCAAAAATACTTTTGATTTCATTTATTTATTCAATGTCATGCTCGCATTCATTCAATCATTTCATTCATTAAGCAATGAGTTATAAGAGTGATAAAGCCAAAGCAACCAATTTGACTACGGCTCGAAACTAATGCGGATTTAGGACATGCAATTCAAATCTCCCAGTAACAAACGCATATCGAAAAATTCTCAACTAATCAATCTATTCACATTAACAAATAACATACATCGCATAACCACAATATCAATAATTTGATCTCAAATTTATACCCCCTACCCTATACTTAAGTGGTGCATTATTGAGTTTCTAAAACAATTTTCTACACAATCCTTTTCAATTTGGACTAAAAAATCAAAAACAAGTATAACCCAATGATAATAACATGTCAAGGATGATTGTTACCTGATTTTCAGCCCAAAATCAAAAGAAAAAGAAAGAAAAGGATGGATTTGGGTTTGGTTCAGTCACAAAATAATGAGGAACAGAGTGGATTTTGGATATTGGTGTACGTTGTGGCGGTTGGAAGAGAATAGCATCAAGATGGTAAAAGGTTGGTGGAAAAATGAAGAAGGGCTGATGGAGGACGATTTTGGGTGGATGCAAGGCTGGTTTTGATGTAGACGTCGAAGTTAGGGTTGGGAAGAGATGGTGGTGGGCTGAGAAGGAAAGACAAGAGATGCAGAGGTGGTGGAGGAAAAGGAAGATAAGACACGGACGCGGCCAATAAAGACAAGGACGTGACAATCGAAGACATAGACGTGACAACCTTAATCAGTTTCCAGCCAAGATGCTTTGCCTGTTGAGGGTCGATGAAGTTGTGCGTGGGTCCTGTGTCCAACATTGCACAAGCAGTTTTGCCATCGATGGAGGTATTAATGCACAACAAATTTCCCTCCTTAAATGAGCTTGGAGGGAGGAGTTTGGATAACGCCCCAAGTACTTTAAAAAGCTCACTTCAGCTTGAAACTCTTCTTAGGAGCTCTCATTGTTGGACTTCACTATGATGGCATTCATTGCCTTTTGTTTTGGACAATCCTTCACCCAATGTGGACCGTCGCAAAAGAAACAAGGATTTGGGCTGTTTAGAGGCAAGCTTGGTCTTACCTGAGGGTCATTTGTCTTGCTTGGAGCCGCTACTAGAATGATTTTGGTAGAAATATTGTTTGCCTTTGTTTAGATCCCTCTCTAGTGCTCCTACACTCTTGTTAGAGTTGGGTTGCTTGTCTTTATCTTCGATGGCATAATCCTTGATACATTCCACCGTGACAATAGTTTCGTCAAGTGTTTTCACTCTGTGTCAATCTAAATCCAACTTGACCCAATTCTTCAGCCCATCTTTGAAGTCAAAGAAGATTTGATCATGGGATACATCTGGAATCTCGAGCATAAGAGTGGTGAACTTCTTGACAAAGTTAACGATGCTCCCTATTTGCCTCAACCGTCGGAGCTTGCTTCATACCTCATCATTGGTGTTGTAAGGCACAAATTGTTTATGAAGTTTGGCCTTGAACTGATCACAGGTGTTGACGACGTAAAGACCTTTCTCTCTTTTGGCATGTTTGCCCTCCACTATAGTTGTGTCGCATCTCTAAAGAAGATGGCGGTATTATTGATCCTTGTGAAGTCATCAGTGACTCCCATGGCTTCGAAGTATTGTTCGAGGCTGAATATGAAGTTCTCTACTGTAGTGGCATTCCACGATGACGAGATAGTTCAAGCAGTGAATATGGGTTTGGGCAATGGCGGTGGTTCGAGCAGTGGTGCTGGTGGTGGCAGAGATGACAGTGCCAAAATGGTGCATGTTGGTGATGGTAGGGGTAGATCTGGAAATATGAAAATCATTTGAGGATATTAAAGAACTTTCATGCTTTGATCTAATTTAAGTGGCCATGGAATTGGAATTCTTCATGTTTGCTAAGAATTGCAATTCCATAAAAATGCGAAATTGTAATTCTGTGGCATTTGCATTTCACAAACCAAACACTGCAATTCAAATTCTCTGTGGAATTGTGATTCTATTCCATGCTAAACCTGGGAACCAAACATGCTGTTAGAGAATGCAGTTTAGGAAAAAAAAAAAATTGAAGTCTGGCGGCGCATCCGATTTTCTTGGATCTCTGCCCATCTACACACGCTTTTGCCATAGTCGACGTCGGCCTCCTGCTGCGGGCGGCCATTATGGATGATCCAGATTACCATGTTCTTTTTCCTGAACTTAACCTTCTATCCAAGTCACGATCAACCCATTCATCTAAGCAACCTTTCGAACCTACAACCAACAAATCCTTCGCGCATATTTTTCAAGGAATTCCTTCACTGCCTGCAGTTTCAACGCTTCCAGAGAACAAGGACAGCTATGTTGCTACCAAAATCAACCAGCTATTGTATGAGGAACGACTCAAAGTCTGCGAGCATGCTTTAATTGGGAAAATTGTGCTCCTTAAAGGAGAAACCTCATGGAAGGTTCATGACTTGAAGAAGAAGCTTTCATCCATATGGGGCATTAATAGCAATTGGTGGCTGATCTCTCTAGGTCGTGGCTTCTATCATATCTTTTAAATTCAATTGAGGAAAAAACAAGAATTTTAAGTCGTGGTCGCTCTTCAACCTGGCACCTTAGGACTGCAGAATTGGACTAAAGATTTTGATCCGGAAGCTCCGAAAGTAACAACTACTCAGCTTTGGTTGAGATTTTGCAAACTTCCATAGGAATACTGGCACCCTCAGATTCTTGTGGACATAGCTCGTGGTGTGGGAGTTCCATTGAAGATAGATAACGCCACCATTAATGGAGACCTTGGTCACTTCACAAGGCTTTTGATCGAACTTGATCTCTTGACTAAATTGCCTGACACACTTATGCTAGAAGGAGTTGGTAAAAGTTTTTTTGTTTATTTAATCGATGAGAATTTACCATCTTTCTATTCTACATGTTGCAATATAGGTCAAGCTTCTATGGATTGTTGCTTGAACAACTCACGTCCAACAGAATCAAAGAAGCCAGCTAGAAAGGTCCCAGCACCCAAGAAGGAACCAGTCAAACAATGGGTCCCTAAGCCAGTTTTCGAAATACCATTAGCTAATGACTTTAAGACAATCCGCACCGACTTGATTTGGTTTTTGTTGTTGACTAGCCGCCAAAGTTTTATGGAGAGCTTTCTAAAACACACTTTGTCACAGTTGAGGAGCCTAGAGGCAAAAATGCCGAATGTGACTGATGAAAAAGCAACAAGTGATAAGACAATAAAATTGGCACCGCAATCAACTGAATTAGTTGATATCCACCTAATGCTTGTTACAACTGCAGTAGAGGGGGATAAACATGTCTGCGCACCTGTTGTTGCTAGCCCAACAACTGCTGCTCATTATGAGAAAGTAACTGAAAATAATTTGGCTGATAAAGCAGATTCTATTGACTCTAACAAAGCAGACGACTTAAAGTCCTCTAACTGGGCTGATAAAGTAGAAGATGAAGAAGGGGAATTGGAAACTCCTAAACGAAAAAAGTTTCCAAGTCCAAAAAATGATGGGAAGTATAAGGTCACTGTCTCTAAGAGGCCGACCCAAAAACCAGACCGCAATAATTTATGAAGACATTATACTTGAATTGTAGGGGTATTGGAAATCCCGATACTCAGAGACACTTTCGCTCTCTTTGTACGCAACACAAACCTGATTTTCTTTGTTTAACAGAACCTATGCTAGGATTGGATTCAATTTCTAGTTGTTTCTGGACTACTTTGGGCATTTAGTTGGTTGCCACTCACGAGAAGGAGCCACCCTCTCTTTGGCTTTTCAGCAGCATTTCTTTTGGCGAAAATGTTGGCACACTGACACTACATTTGCTTTTATCTCTGAATTTAAAGCAGTTATTTTTGGTGTGATGAAAGCCATGACTTTGGGTTGGGGCATAATATCTAGCTTGAAAGTGATTCCATGCATATGGTTCATGTATTCAAGAGCAAAACTATAAAGGTCCTTTGGTAGTGCAGGCTTGATTGGTCACATTGTCTATATCGATTGCAATAGGCACAGTTAGTTGTATCACATGTCTATAGAGAGAGAAACAAAGTGGCAGATTGTCTTGCTAATTTTGGAGCTACTTTGATTTTTGTGGTAGTTTAGTTTATGATGACTTGACTTTCAAAGAAAGGTTTAGATTTATGTAACTCTCCTTGAGAATTGATTTTGTATTCTTTATTTTCATTTTATATTAGTAATATTCTCGGGTTAGAAAAGATGAAGTTAGGTGCTCTGGGGTTGTCAACCTAGTTGGGGTGTCCAGCTACACCGTATGATTTCCGACCTCGGCCTTTTACTAAAAAAAAAAGTATTTAGAGAAAAATGTACAATTTTAACAATAATTATGTTACCTATGAATATACACTTCTAATCCTACAAAAATTTTGTCCTAATTATATTAATCATGGGATTGTATAAGACCACTTAGCTCTAACGTTATCAAAAATGGATCACTCTTTGACTTATGTCTTAACAACGACAATATGTGGTCTTCTGACACAACACCGTATTGACATTACATAGACTAAAGACAAAGTGGTCATCTTTTTATAATGTTAGAGTTATGATTGAGACAAAATTTTCGTTAGGGCAAAAAATTATCTTAAGTAACAATATTAACTCTAAGCATTTCTCCTTTTTCCTTTTTGGAAAAAAAAAACTGAAGCATGTTGAAATCCGCAACATGAGCCAACTCATAACAAACTGGAGACATTCACCTAATCAATTCTTCTCTGCCAACTTCATAAATTGCTTGTCAGACTATACGAAGGATTAAGGAATGAATCAAAGTATACCTAATTAGCTGCCAGCCACTATGACTTTGTTCCTGGTTTTTAGGACACGGTGCCTTCAAATTTATGCTTCTTTGATGAAAATAAGGCTGCTCCCTTACTAATCGTTTTCTTAAATCTTTTCTAATTTCTTCTCTAATTTGAAAATCACAAAACAAAGATTTTTTTTGATAATTAATATTAAAGAAAATTAAAGGATCGAATATTTCCCACCGTATGTTCAATTGATTTTTCCAATTAATTCATTTTTATTAAATAGACTAGACTATTTTTTTAAATTACAAGTATATTAATATATTTGTTACATTTGTTCTGTTTTTGTATCTCATTATATAACACAAAATTGACAAAATCTTTATCTATTTTCTTAAACAAACTTTCACAATAGTCGTTCTACCGATTGTTATGTAAAAAAAAGTGTTTAGTTTCATTAAATGTATGAGTACAAATTAGCTTGCTTAACATTTTTAGCAATAATTATGAGACTTCTCAAAAACTAATTTTAAAAAATGACAAAAAATAAATTATTTGATGACAGTTTATTCACCACCAAGCTCTTTGTAAATTAATTGACCTTCATTGATTTCACCTTAATTGAAATATATGAACAGTTTAACCATGTAGGATCAACGTCTTAGAGTAAATTAAACACAATTCAATTTTCCCAAGCCGCCAATTAAAACTCTAGCAAACCTTTTTGTAGTTGACATATTAATCCACTACTGCAACAACGTAATTACTTCATATTAACATATTTAATGCAGATTAATCTTCACGTCAGTATCCAGAGGAGACTTTCTAGTTTTTGGCCTTATAACATAACTTAATATAGTGTTATATATCAAGGAGTGTTGGAAGTGTGATATTTTTTGTTGTAAAAATATCTCTCAATGTTAAGAAATCTCTAGAATTTTTAGTAGTTATAAGTATGAGTTAGAATGTATGGCTCGCAAGTCAAAGCTGTATTGCTAGCTGCAGTGATTTCCTCTTTCTGGGCCATTTGGTATGCGCGGAATCAAGCTGCCTTTGAAGACAATACTATATCAGTTTTTACAACCATCTGAGATATTCTTTGTGCTATCAGAGAATGCAATTTATTCCATGTCGGACACATGAAAAATACACAACAAGAGTTCACTATTCTTCGGCGGCTTGGGGTGGCTTTGATCCCTTCTAGGGCACCCAAAATTACTACTGTCAGATGGTGTCCTCCTATGCCATCTTGGATTAAAATTAATATTGATGGGGCAGCGATGGGTGCTCCAGGCATTGGCGGTGTGGGTGGAGTGTTCCGAAACAATAGAGGCTTTGTTAAAGGTTGCTTTGTTGTGCCATTGTCGAATTGTTTTGCTTTTGAAGCTGAGCTACTGGCTGTTATTTATGCTGTTAATAGAGCTCATAGTCTCGGCTGAAACGGTTATGGTTAGAAAGTGACTCTTCATATGTGGTCAACCTCTTCAAAGAACAAAAGTATATTGGTTCCCTGGAAGCTTCTCACAGATTGGTCTCACTGCATTGAGTAACTGTCTCACATGATCTATTTTGTTTCACATGTTTTCAGAGAAGGAAACTCTGTGGCTGCTTGTCTCTCCAAAGAAGCTCTTTCTGCTAGAATTGATCAATGTTGGTCTACTTCCCCGGACTTTTGCACGCCCCTAGTTGAGTTTGATGGGTAGAATCGGGAGCATTACGGCTTTGCACAGTTGCTTCGCTTAGCTGTATTCTTTTTTTTTTGCCCATTTTTGGGTTGTAGCAAACAATTATTTACATTCATTTTTCTTTTTAATAATATTTGAGCTCATCAGCATGAAGAGGTAGCAGGAAAGGTGCTAACCTAGTTGGAATGTCCCTGTTGCGATCATTGATTCTTGTGACTCATGCCTTTTATTTAAAAAAAAGTATGAGTTAGCATGTAAATTTTAGTTGGAAGGACTACTAGTAAAGTTCTGTTGTGTAAAACTTTGGCCCTTCCTTCCTCCTTTATATCAAAAAAATTTCTTCCTTCACCACACATCCTACACATTAACTCGTCGCTCAAGTTTTTGATTTGGTTCTCTATAATTGGGATCGTGGAAATTTCAGCGATGGTTTTGGTTTGGACGTTTCTAATGAGAAACAAGAAAATCATAGTTGTAAATGGGCAAATGCTCCAACTTGAAGACACAGGTTTCCAGAGATTTACCTATGCCAAGTTGAAGAAAGCAGCTAGGAAGGGGAGTTGACGGATGGCCAATTCGCGGCGATAAAATGACTGGACGAGTAAGAACAAGGAGAGGCAGAGTTCCTTGCAGAAATGAGTGCAATTGGAGGGCTTAACCACACGCACTTGATAGACATGTGGGGATATTGTGCAAAAAGGCAAACACAGGCTATTAGTATACGGGTATATGTAACACGATTCTTTAGCTCAAAATCTCTTATCCAACACCCTTGATTGGAAACATAGGTTTCAAATAGCTCTCGGCACTACCCAAGGCTTAGCTTACTTACACGAAGAATGCTTAGAGTGGGTTCTACATTGTGATCCAGTGGCGGATCCAGAAAATCTCAAACGTGGGGCCAGACTACGGAGGACTAAAATGAATTTTTTTTGCAACTGTATATAGAGTACGAAAAAATTACAGTAACAACAATTTAAAATATATAAAAAATACAAATCAAACTACACTCAGATTTGTGGTGCGAGATAATTGATTTCTATGATTATCCATATTTTGAAAACAATTCAAATGGGTTCGTTTTCAATAGTTTCAAATATCTCTCTCTCGATGTATACTACCAAACTGTCATTTAACCATTGGTCTTCACAGTTTTCATAGCAGAAAACATTCTTTCAACAGATGCGGTAGCAATTGGTAGAAGTAATGCTAATTCAATCTGACGATAGACCAGCGAAAAAACTCTATCTTTCATAGTTTCTTTAATCTTCTTTGCAAGACTTTCCAAGTCTTTTATATCAGAAAACCGTTTATCTCTTCTTATATCACTTAGAAAAGATCAAAGTTGTTGATTAATCAATGTGCGATCAATACTTGAAAAGTCTTCTGGATAAAGATGAGCAAGCTTATCAACATCGAAATTAAAGAATCCATTCTTTGGATCAAGACATGCAATGCAATCAAGTAAATTTGTGCTTGCTTCTGAGAAATGATGATTCATCTCTTGAGCAATTGAATCAATAACCTAACATTATATCAAGAGTGATTAAATTACGTATTAAGGCAACTTTAATTAAAAAAACTAAATTAAAGTCATAGCATATTTTATTACCTCGAAAAAAATCTCAACGCGGTAATGATGATAGTGTGTGACCGTTTCCCCATCCCTCTTCATGCGAGTGAGTTTTGGGACTATATCTTCCATATTAACAATTGGAATTTCATTAGCTCGACAAAACGTCTCCACTTCTCTCACTAAACCATCCCATCCATATTCTCCTAGATTTTGCAAGTCATCTTTCACAGTTATGATCTAATTAATAGCATTTAAAATGTTTTGGCCTTTTTCTTGCAAAATCATAGATAAGTTATTTGTTATCAAGAGTTTCCATACCCTCACTTAAAAGAAAACGGATGACATCAAGAGTTGCTGTCAAACGAATGCGATAAGCTTCTTCGCTTTTTTTCCCCCTCTTTTAACAACATAAGTCACACTCTATTTTTGATTATTAAAATTCTCAAAATCTATTCTCGCTTTGTTGTGCGCGTTACCAGTTGAACCAACATGCTCTCTAAATCTCTCCATTGCCTTTTTCTAATTAGAAAACCCATTCTTTGTGAACACTTTATCGCCTGGGACCGAAACAGTATGCTTGAAAAGAAAACACCAAAAGCAATAAGCAGCATCGTTTGATACACTATACTCCAACCAATCAAATTCTTTAAACAAAACATCTCTGAAACCTCTGTTATCTTTGCCATACTTCTTTTTGGGAAAATGATGACCGTATGGTTGACAAGGGCCATTGGAAACATATTCTCTTCGTATACGGTCTCGAATATTTATATTAAAACTATCAATAGGCTGACGTAATCCAGGATCAGCAACAATATCATTCTCATTAATTTCTACCTCATCCAGGTTAATTTCCACGTCAACATTCATATTCAAAATATTTGTATCCAAAGTTTATGGCGGTTGATCAACACTATGTGACTGAACTGAACTTCTAAGCCTTTTTGAAAAATATTTCTCCATTCTTTTCTTATAGATAACAACCTACCAAATTAAATATAAATAAATATTTAAGTGTCAATTAAAATACAACAAACCTTAACAATTCACCTAATAACTAATTCACAAACTAATCCAATCTAATCAACAATCCATCCAACTCATAATTCATTCAATCTAAAAGCCTAAGAATTAATAAATAAAAATTAACTAAAATTAGGAAAAAATACAAAAAAAAACAGTAATTAAAAAAATTGAACAACATGAATTATTATTAACATAAATCTCAATTCAATTCAACAACAAAATCAGGCATCAGGGCCATTCTTTTCTTTGGTATAAGTCAAGTTACTCAACTCAACAATTCAATTACAATTAAATTGAAACTAAACCTATTAACCTAACAATCAAAAAATCCTAAATTAGTTGATATAACAAAAAAAATAGTTGACACTTATTGGAACGCAGCAGACCATGTAGGCATCGAACGATGGCTAGAAGAAGGCGGAGAACGGTGGTGGGCACTGGGGGGCGGCACGGCATGATGGCGAGTTACAGAGCTGGCTTTGTCGCAGAGAGTGAGAAGTCGAGGGAGTGAGTGAGATTTGAGAAAGAAGTTGTTGTTGCTCTGCGTTTTGGTTAAAATATGGCCAGCGAACGACAGGTCGTTCTTAAGAGACGACGTCGTTCACTTATATTTAAAAAAAAAAAAGGTGAAACCAGGGTGAAACAAACTCATTTTGCTCAGTTTTTTTTTTTTAACAAAATGTTGATCTTTTAACCATCTTCCTCAGGGTTTAGCAGGGGAATTGAAGATGCAATTGAATGGACCAGAGCAGAACATAACAAGGGCCAAGGGAGGTGGCAGCCATGAAGGAAAAATGGGGGCGGTCTTGGCGAAGGTGGGGGGTAATAGGGGTACCCCCACCGCCGGTGGGGTCGGCGTCTGCCACTGAATCAAACCAACATTCTTGTTACAAAGAATTAATTCTTCCCCTTTTTAATTCTTTTTGTTAATGTTGAAGTGATTTTCTTGAAGAAGATTGAAGTCAAACCTTAAAAGAATCAATTCAAGTCAAAGAGGGACGGATTTGTGAAGGAAAACAAGCTATTGGTTGGACACAGACGAACACACGGGCGTGGCGCTACCTGTGTGTGATGCTAGAGATGAATTGGAAGCGAGTTGGGTGGCCATGGACGTGGTCGTCCCCATGGTGCTCTAGGACGTGGCCACGGCTTTGACAATGGCTGTGGTCGTGCCCGTAGTGCTCCGGGACGCGTTTTTCAAGACACGAACACATATTTTTGGCCATTCTTGACTGGTTTCGACCGTGTCTTGCTTCTCTTGCCCGTGTCTTAAGTTTATGACGCGTTTGGGTGATAGTTTAGGATTTTCTTTGTCTATTTTGGCTTGTATTCCTTATAAACTATAAATAGATGGTTTGGAAATAATCTTGGATGCCTTTGATGGCTGTTGTAAGTTTTTGAACACCGTTGTGCTTGGTTGACTCTGAATAGTAGAATTACTTGTGTTTTGCCCATGAACGTAAATCGAATTGATCGAACTACGTAAATTTTGTGTTTTGTATGATTACTTTTTGTTATTCGGCATTCTTTTATCGGTTTTATGCCCATTTTTTCCAGACACTTTTCTTCAGTTGGAATGATTGGTCTTTGCCTTTAGTGTCAATCTCTATTAGTGATTCTTCAACATATTTTTCAATTTCTTCAGCACTAATTTGCTTTCTTGATCGATTTTGTTCTCTTGCTTTAATTAATCTCACAAGAATGCAACATTCATTATCTTTACACAAGACCAACTTTCTATAAAATGCACTTTTTTCCTTTTTTTCCTGTGAATTATTAATATAAAAAATTAGTGGTAAAATCATAAAGTAATACTATCCAATTTTAAAGATTATAGTGAATTAATTTTCACACCTCGATCGCAGATTTGATCTATTCTTTGATCTTGGAATGCTCATCATTTTCTGTAGGAAGAGCTTTCTTAACAATCTGGTACTGATGAAACTGCATTGATCAAAAAAAAATTTGTTCAAGTGATTGAAAATCTTACTAAATAAGTGTACTGATAGTATTATAAATCTGTACTTATTACATAGCCTATCTTAATAATAATAAATAGTTTAAATTCTTTTTTCAATTCTAAATTACTATAATTGTTGAATAACATAGTATTGCAATTCTTATCATCAATTACAAAGAAATAGTAACTAATTAAAAAAATTATTTTTAATTATCATCAATGTGTGTCAAATTTCACTTCTATGTATTGTTATACTTACAAATAAATTTAAAATTATGGTGAAATTCACGGCGGTCCATGAGGTTTGGTGTATTCTTTATTTTGTTTCATAACTTTAAAAAGTAGTCACTCCAGTTATTCGTTCCTAACTTCGTTAGTCAAATATAACAGAAATTTGACATGGCGCATGGACCTACTAAGTTTAAGAATTTAATGACACAAAAATATACATGTGTCACATCAGACTTTTTGTTATATTTGATTAACAGAGTTAGAAACGAGGGCCCAAAACGGTTAATTTCCAAAATTGTAGACCGAAATAGAGAATACACCAAACCTCAAGGACCGCCGTAGATTTCGCCCTTAAAATTATTCAGCTAAGTACTTGTATCTATTTGTATTTAATAATATATTTGACACCAAAAGTATTTATCTTTATTATCATAACTAATTAATATCTTAAACCAACGACTAAGAAAAGCACAAACCTTTTATTTTTAATTATTATCAATCTGAATAGTATTTCACTTTCATGTATTGTTACATTATGAATGGATTTAAAATTTTTAAGATAAATATTTATCTCTATTCATTTTTAACAGACACAAAAAAATATTTATCTTTATTAAGATAACTAATTAATATCTTATACCAATATCTAACACAAATCAAATTGTGTATATCCAACTAATACATACCTATTTGCACACGCATACCTATTTTTAAAATATACCTATTGAAGTTTTCAAGACGTACATTGATTTAAAGTTAATTAGACTATGAAGGATCAATCAACAATATGAACAGAATTTTGACTTCAAAAGTTTGGTTGCCATTTGATCAACAATATGAACAGAAATGCTAATCAGATTATGAAAATGTGAAAAATGAGCTTAGCTTCGTTCAACTGAAAATTGAAGTATATGTACAAGAGACTAAATTACCAAACACTTGTAGAAAAGGAACACAATCAAACATAACAGAATTGCTTAACTGGAAAATTAAGCTCCTATTATAAATACTAATAACATGGTTTCTCGAGGGATGCAAAGGCTGATTGATTATCACAGTGTAAAGTTACTGTTGCTGAAAGTTGCAGACCAAAGTCTTGAAGTAATGGCAGTAAACAAATTATTTCACAACAGCAGGCTGCCATTGAGCAATATTCAGCTTCATTGGAACTTCTACCGACAAGAGATTGCTTCTTGGACTTCCTATTAGCCATTGGTCGTCCAAGAAACACACAAACCCCATTAACTGATCTGCGTGAATCAGGAAAGCTAGCCAGCCATTGTCAGCAAGTATAAATACCTAGAATATCCTAGAAAACGCTTGCATGAGACAATCTTGTTGCATTCTTTGTTAAATGCTCTAGATTATATTAAAAAAAATGGCAGAGTACCTCTTAATTGTTTAATGAAAAAAAAGCATAGTTATGAAGCAAAATTAACGCAACTGGTATGTGAACTCAAATCACCTGAAAGTTGAAGGTACCAGAGTCCTGTTACAGTTTGCAGCATCTGAACTCACTTTTCTCTCCTCTGCATTAGGTTCTATGGAATTTCACAGTTCATGTTGATTTGAGCCATCACTTCCAGTCTGTTCATCCTTGTCTTCCTTGTCGACTTATCTGCATCTTTTTCTGGATTTATTCGCCTCTTCCTCTTTATTGAAGCCTTCATCACTACATGCTGTTTATACACTCCATTTGGTGAGCGTAGCAGTACTCAAAATGGTTTCTCTCATTTTCACTACCTATTTTCCCAGTGTTTGGCCTCATCAATGGTGTCTCTAATTGATCCATCATGTCATCATCGGCATGCAACGGAAGGACTCCGCAATTCTCAGCTACTCTGTGTTCCTTTAAATCTCCATCCAAGAAAAAGAATTCAAATGAGACTGTATAATTGCAGTCTTCGCTGAACCACTGTCGCCTTTTCTCTAGTTGTTCACATAAAATGTAATCGTACCAAATTAATATATGGTTAGACTTCAAGTTTGCCAATTCACCAGAGCAGCACATGATAGTAATGCTGTCACCATTGATATTCTTAAAATGGCATCTACAATGAAGTATACCATCAGCGTAATGACAATTGGGTTCAGTAACGGCACATAGAGCAAATCCCAAGAAATGGGAACTGTTCCATCTTGGGAGAAGCTTGAATGAAGTTCCCACATTTGAAGAGGCAAAGCTCTTTGGAATTTCACTTCCAGGATAATGTATCCTAAAATAAGGTCTTACTACCTGTTTGCAGAACAACAATGGATCACATATTAAGATGAATGAATTGAAAAGAGAGAATGGGTAAAGAATTATACCGGATGGTAACTTTTTGCTTTTATTGCCATTCGCTTGATTCTGAGGTTTATGCCAGGGGAAGAATCGTGCCAGGTATTCTTGTCCATTTTGAGGCAATTGGCGAAGGAGAAAATATGATAAGTGGGCAATTCAAAGTCTGCATTGAAGACTTTTTGAAGGTTACATATTGTTTCCAGTGATCTGCAGTTATCTGCATATATGACTAGCAAAGTTGCAGGAAGCTCTGGCACAAATTGAAGATTCATGCATGAACGGAAAAGAAGCTTTCTAAGGTTGGAAAGTTTCTTAATGCTCGCAGGTAAGCTTTGAACATCTGTGAAACTTAAATCCAGGTATGTAATGGTCGATACCAGCTCATCAGGAAACCAATCTATGGTCTCCAATAATGTTAGTGTTCTAACATTTGAAGAGTGGCGCAAACTGCAAATTTGGAGAGATTTAGAGAAAAATATGTTGAATGGGACATTTGTAAGGTTTGGGCACTCTTCCAAGTCCAAGAGGGAAAGATTGAGGTTCAGAATTGACAATGGCACTTCCTTTATTGCAGTGCGATCTAAATATAAGAATTTTGTACTCTTTGAAACATCAGGAAAATTCATCAGATTTGAGCAGCCATCAAGGTTAATAACTTCAAGAAATTTCAAACCAGCAGTACTTGGAAGACTCTCGATGTATCTGCAGTCACTCAGATCTAGTTGACAAAGCTGACCAAGATATCTCATTATTGAGGGAGCCATCTCCATATTGATATAATAAGTCTGATTTGCATTCGAAAGATTTGTGGCCTGCGATGAACTTGGAATTATATCATACGTGTGATAAGGTTCAACTTCCTCCGAAACTTCAACTCCCTGCCACGAAAGGGAAAATAAACTAAATACATCAAGATTTATATCAGAAATACGTTATTTATGATCATACCTGGTCTTCCTCCAACAATTTTTCAACATTGCTGTGGGGCAGACTAAGCACAAGAAGATTTGATGGATGGAAATTGGCTGGCAAGGATTTTGAGGGAAAACCATGCCAATAAAGGTATAGTAGATCATCAGGGAAAGACTCGAGGCCTTGTTGAGGAAGGACAACCTTAAATTTGTTCTGATCCTTAGAGTCAGCATACACCTTAGAAGCATAGAATTTGAGGAATTTAAGATTAGGTGTCCTCGCAAAGGCTTTAGCATCCAAGTGGAGTACTTCTTTGGTTTTGGATATGTCCAGGCTTATGCTTTCTACTTTTTCCCATTCCTACCAGAAATTGTAAAATGTTAGAAACATTAAAGCAATATGAATTGAGATTTGGAAGTAAGCCTTACCTTTTTACTCTTGAACACCTTGGCAATGTCTTTGTAATTCCATAATCTGACACGATCAGGTAACTGTTTCTCACGTTCAATTTCTCTACCCATTTCTTGCAATAAATTGTGCATTTGTATTTCTCCTTCCGAGGATTTAATCAAAAGACACTTGTCAATGAGATAGCTTATGTCCACAGAGAAGTCGCAAAATTGAAATAATCTGTTTGCAATACCAACACGCTCACCATTGAGGAAACATGCAATATCAAGGAACATGTTTTTCCCATCACGACTCAGCTCATCGTAACTGAGTCTTAGAACATTTTGGATACCTTTCAATGGCCCGTTTTCCAAATTAGTCAAAGAACGTTCCCAACTTTCTTTATCCCTACCTAGTAAATGTCGACCCAGAACTTTTAGAGCCAATGGAATGCCTCCTGCATATTTAATAAATGAATCTGATAGTACCCAGAAATCTTCAGTGACCTGCTTTTGCTCAAAAGCATTCTGGCCAAAAAGTTTAAATGAATCTGC
>CAODLS010184313.1:0-23230 GCA_948243855.1 Flueggea neowawraea | reverse complement strand
ATTCTATCCAATCTTAAGTAAAAACTAAGCAAAAAAAAAAGTCAACCTATCCTCATTAAAACCCAGAGCTTCATTGCTGACAAGTTCCTTTATACAATTTGCATTGCTTCCACCAATACCCTTGTAAATTTTGGCATCTGCCTTCCCACGAGTGTCACTGGCATTTACCTAAGTGGCATATGGACATAAACAATCAAAATTAAATGAAAACACAGAAGAGAAAAAAAATATTGGGAGCTCCAAGCACCAGATTTGCACACAAGTCGTCGAAAATTGTCATAAATCAGTGAGTGATTTGCAGGAAATACGCTACCTCAATTGCTTGGAAACCAAGCATCTGACTGACACGCTTTGCTGATGTTGTTTTACCTATACCAGGTATTCCACTTAATAGCACAGCTTTTTTGGCACTTGAATCATTTTGCTTTTTGCCCTTCCCCTTATTTCCAGTATCAAGAAACTGCTCATCCCAAGTTTTCAACCAATTGTGGAGCTGATTAACCTATTCATGATCACATCGAAAAATCGCAGTATATCAACATCTTGAAAAAAATTAAGAAGATGGTTTACAAAGAAAGAGCAGTTCAGAAAAGAAAGCAATTCCCAGGCATACCAGCGACTGATTTCCAATAATATCATTTGGAACCTTTGGCCTATACTTTTCTGTCCATGGCAAGTCAGAATGGTCAGTAGTTTGTTTTTTCAGCTTTGCGGGGGTGGCACCTGCCTTTGTACCTTTCTGCGACATACTAGAATTACCTAAACAATGGAAAAAATTGTCAGCCATATGAGTTAAAAATACACAAAATGATTCAGACAAGTTGGAAACAGAAAATTGTTAACACAATCAAAAATTAAAAAAGAAAAAAAAGGTTATTTGGAGCATACTCTTCACTTCTGCCTTTTGAGGGATTGTCTTTGGATGAGGTACAACTTTTTCTGTAGATACCTTTGATTCATCTCGTGAAGGAGCATTTTGTTTTTTTGATTTCCGTATCATATCAAACAATCCATCCTCTGTGACGAAGGGAGTTCTGCATAAGAAAGGTAATCAGGATCAAACATCACACTACCAAAATTAGAACATGTTGACCAATCCTAGAATAAGATACCCAAGCTCTTTTGCTTTGGTTGATTTACGTCCTTCAATATCCTCATCACATAAGAGATAACTCTGCAAATGAATTCTGTCAGTAACAGATGCTTCCACAAAAACCCAACCAAAGTGCATAACAAAAATGCCAACCAACCGTTTTCTTGCTGACTGATCCAGTAAGACGACCTCCATGCCGTTTAATCAAATCTTCTGCTTCTTCTCTTTCCAAACTGTGAAATATATGTAAGTATATGACATCACAGCTGAAAAGGAGGGAAAGAAGAAATATAGTATCCAAGCTATTACAGTATTATTGACCATACCTGTCAAGTGTCCCACTAATTACAAAAGTTAGACCTGCCAAACAATCAGGAGCACTCTCAGGGACTTCCTGACAACAGAAGAAGACCAGGTTTAATGTTTCATAAGATTGCAATCGTTAAAATATTTGCACCAGAAATTAATGGTAGTAATTTACTTTTTCTCCCTTGTGTGGAGGATCTTTTCTTTCTCCAAAATTCATAAATCCTCCACGTCCACCACCTCTGCCCCTTCCAGCAGCTAGTGTTGCTGATGCGCCCCTACCACCACGACCCCTTCCACGAGATTTAAGAGGAGATTCAGTATCTTTAACATTATCTTCATCACTTTCATCATTCTCCAAAGGTTTCTGAACAACTCCTCTACCAGAATCACTCTTCAGTTTCTTAGTAGCTGAGTCATCAACAGAACTTTTCTTTTTTCTAGGAAAAACAAAGTCATCTTCATCTTCACTTATGTCAACCTTGTGAACGTTTTTTGAAGGCGGGGTTTTCTCTGAATTATTGCCACCAGTCTGAGATTTTCTCTTCGCTGGAAGTTCCTCCACTTTCTTCTCATCTTTAGGCTTTTGTTTGTTGACAAAATACTTGCTGGTTTTCCTTCTACCTGAACTGTCTTGACCTCCATGCTCCTAAATTTTTTACATCAAAACATTTAATTTGCATGTATCCCATCATAGCATATTGGACAATTAACATATCCACAAAAGTTATACCAAGCCCTACATGCAACACAGCCAAGAAATGGGAACTCTTAAGTGCCCAAGCGTTCCATCCCCTTGTTAGAAAGTTCTAACAGATAGAATGTCTCTACTCTCAAGAGAATCTAGAAAAAAAATTTAAAAGAAAGAAAATTCTCTCACTCAAGATATCTTAACTCTATAAACCATCATAGTTCATAAGAACATTCAAAAGCATTATAACTAAAATGAAAGGAAAAAAAATCATTCACAAACATTAGGCATTCAACTGTTAAGCTTTTTTTCTAACAAGATAAATTAAGACCTACGACCACTAAATACATATACCAACCTACCATTTCATCATATGCACTAAATGATTATGCGAACATAAATTTATCCTAAAGAGTGTCAAACTCACCAGTGTTTCAGATTTTGACTCGGAGGTCAGGGGTTTCTTCTCTGCATTGTTATTGGAAGTTTCTGAAGGTTTTGCAGCACTCCCATTGCCTTTGTCGTGAGCCTTCATAAACCACTTCCGAATATCTCGTTGCTGTAAGTGAAAGAAACATTGTTAAACCCTAAACCCTAATCCTCTGAATCACACTTACAATACACAAAAGAAACAAAGAGAGAGACATGACACGAATTCCCTCAAATGAGTCATTTCTCAATCATTTTTTTCCTTCACTTTCCCAAGAATCAAACGGAGAAAAATAAACAATGACCCTAAATAAAATCAGTATTTGATTTTACTTAATTAAAAAAAAATAACAAACAGTAATCCCTAAACTCACCATATTTGAGTTCCGTTAAGAGCACAAATATGAAGCAAAATTATTTATGCACCTGAAAAAGAGAAACATTTGCATTAAAAGCACAAACAAAAAAAAATTAAAAAAAGAAAAACAGAAAAACAAAAGTGAGAGTGGGACTATAACTTTGAGCAGAATTTGAATGCAAGTGAGAGGGCGAAGTTCAAACAAACATCAAGAATGCAAATTGAAGGGCGAAATTGAAGAAGAAAGAGACCGCATGGCATTGCGAAAGAGAATCGAGAGTTTCGGAGAAAGGAAAAAGATGAAATGAAACAAAACGAGACATGTGTATACTGCGTGGCATTGCGAGAGAAAACCGAGAGAGTGTTACCAGATTCTTTGGTTTACGTCGCCGTTGCCGTTCTTGGTGTTGTGTTGGTCTCTACTCTCGACTGATGTGTTGTGCCCTGGAAGCCAGACGAAGTGGCGTTGCCAGAACAAAGGGTGGACTGAAACCGAATCGCTCCTATAAACCGAACCGAACTGAACCGATCCTTGGTTTTGGCTATCTTTTGTCTGGGCAAATTATCCAGAGGCCCTGAGTTTTACTACATTCTGCGATTGGGTTGCTTCTGGGTAAGAATAAGCTGATTTGGTCCCTAATGTAACTACCGTGCCGTCAACTAAAATTGATTGTCGCTTCAGCAAATCGAACAAGGAAAGTGGGGATAACTAGTGTAAAAAATTTAAATACAAGAATATGCTTGTCTTCCTAATTTCTCACTTGATGAAAACTATGCGCAACTAGAGAGCACTTCAATGACGAGTTTGTTCAAATATGGAAAGCATTATGGTTAGAGATATGATTAAGACCATCGAGAGGAGAGGAAAGAAAGTCTGGTGTATAAAAAAAGTAGTGGATAAACAAAATTTGAATTTGAGATTGCCAAAGAAAGGGCCACTGCGAGCATGAACCAAAGGAAGGTACCTAGTCTTGCATGGTAGTTGTTACTACTCATGCACGTTCTTGCTATCTCACGAGGTGACACTACAACTACGCAAGGCTACTTATATATATTGCATTTGATGTGGCCACAGGGGTACACTTATGTAGGGTGGGCATATTGTGGGGCCAAATCCTGGCTAGGGATATTTTTTATGGCCCTTTCAAACAAGCTGGGCCAAGTTGATATAGTTAGGTGCCCAACTCAAATCTGTCCATTTAAAAGGTCGGATTGTGGCCTTTTTTTAAAAAAAAATATTAATATTTTATATTTTTTTATCAAAATATAATTAAACATATATTTTATTATATAAATTATATTTTAATAAATATTAAACAACTCTTAAATTTATAATTGACATCATTTTTACTATTTTTTAATGTAAAAAGGAGAATCGGGGGCGACCAGTAGGTAGCGTACCCCTGCTGGGCGTGACCATGCAGACGAATAAACATCCCCGCCACGAAATGTTCTAGAGTCATAGCTGACACCGGCAACGGACTTTGGCCTGTGCACTAGTATGGTCACTGTAGTACCTCATCGATGACGAGTGGTAGAGGTCTGATCAACTCAACATTGTGAGAGTGAGCCCGAACGGATTCGAAGTTAAAACCTCGCGCTGAGGACAGCGTACCCTCATAACACATAATATATCAAATTAATATACTATATACTATATATATAATATAAAAAATCATACATATTATATATATTCGAGCTGGTTCGCGGACTATTTCATAAGTCCTGACCCAGCCCTATCTTATTTTAAAAAAAAATCGGGTCGGGTCGGATGACAAATACTAGTAGCCCATCCCGTGACTTTATTCGGTCCGAGCTCGGACTGACTGCCCAGCCCTACACTTCAGTGATAATTTCATCAACTTCTTTCAAAGATCAGCAAACTTAAACCTACAAACCAAATTAAATCCATTAACGTTCTTACAAAAAATCAAACGTTTAGTTTTCTAATTATGACCACTTGTGTTCTTAATTGTACAATTCATTATCTTGCAAACCTCTGCGTTGCAACTCGACTCCATGCTCATTTGCTAGAGCATCTTACGGCTCCTGCTAGAGAAGTGTGCCGGGTTGCTTGGAGAAAGTATGCTTCAGAGACCCTTACAACCCTATAGCAAACTCCATTGGTTATGGTGGTCAGCTTGGCCAGGATGTTGTAACCATTCGATCCACTGATGGGAAGAACCATTTCAATCAAGAAGTTTCTCTTCAATTGCAGTATTGTCATTGATCTAAGAGGACTGGCTAGTGGTGTCACCAGTGTTGAAGGGCTCAGATGGCCCAAGATTTCGATTCCGTATCAGTTCTTCTTTGCTTTTAGTTTTCACAAGAAGTTCACCTTATGTTTGAGCTCTTCAGCAAGCACAAATGGGGTTTTGTTCTTTGGCGACAGACCTTATAGCCTGTTTACAGGCATTGACGTCTCCAAGCAAAACAAGTTCAGTGTATTAGACAACATATTTGGTCATGATTTTAGTTCTGACTACTTAATTGGAGTTAAATCCGTCATGATCAATAGAAAGAAAGATCCATTCAACACATCATTGCTAAGTGTTGGTAGTCATGGTTATGGTGGAACGGGAATTAGTATTACAGTTCCTAAATGGAACTTCAATTTGAAATTTGCCAAGCTATCATAAAAGCTTTTAAGAAGCTGCTCTCTAGGTTCCTTGAATGGCACCTATGAATCCTTTCAGCTGGTGTTTTAACTCGAGCAAAAAAATAGTGTGGAGGTAAATAAACCTAATTAAACAAATTGTGTTCTGAGTTCCTCCACATATTCTAACTCTTTCTAACTAGGCAAACAAACCACCTGAAACATCACGTTAGTCCATTCACTCGAATACAGTCCTAACTAAGAAAAGTTGTAAACTCCAACAAAAGACATTAGAACACTCCTCATCCATAGCTTCCCATCCCTCTCTTCTACCTCACTGATTGCCCTCAGAACCTTTCCTTCACTGTCCTCCAATACCTGCAGAAGCTTTCCCTCGGGGCTGTATTTTACAGCCACGGCCTGCAGCCGGCAACGAATGCCAATTAGGTACTGAAGCTTGGCTGAAATTGGGAGCCTAAGTATGAATTTTCTTAGTTTCGGGTGTACTGCAGATATGTACGAGAAAAAGGTCCGACGACAATGAATTGCCACCCAAAAGTTACCCTGTTCGTTTGTCCTGACGTTTTCAGGAAATCCTGGTAAGATTGCGAATACTTCTGAAGTTCCTGCTTTCTCGCCTTTCAGCCAGTACTGGCGTAGCCTGCATCCACAGAATTCGCAACTAATGTCAGGCATGAGTTTGTTAACTCCAGCGCTAAAGGGCCATAGGTTCAAATTCCTGGAGGGAGTTTGTTTGTGAGTTTGTTGGTTAAGGAAGTGATTGGGGCGACAATTTTTGTAGTTGTTTTGGTCTTCAAACAGAAAAAAATCAACAATTTTTTTCAGGACTAACAGCTTACGAAACATTCTAAGGGTAGCTTTAGTACTTGAGAAAGGGAAACCAAATAAAGAATTTGGCAACAATAGCATCCGCAATGTATAAATCGCCGGTTTTCTTATCAAACCGGAGCCCCAAAGGCCGGCCGCAGATGTGCTCGTTCTTCCAATAACTCAAAGGCCATGGTTTAGGGTCACATATTTCTGACCTGAATCCCAAGTTAAAGATCAAGGATATTCCGATTTATAAACAATGGCAATAATTTATCCCATCTGAAAGAACATTAGTTAAATAGAGTGATCAAATTATAAGAAAATTCAATGCACTTGTAGATTATTGGTAGCACAAGAGTTTGATTCATAGTGAAAACAAATAAAATGACTTGAGTAAAAAAAATAAAAGGAGAAAGTGTTCTTCATCTGAACAATCTGCTGACTCGAATTACCAATCCGTATGTTGAGAACAGAGCAACTTGCATAAATTTATGCAATATCTGTTCAACAAACATGTCTAATTGATCTTTCTGGGATATAATTCGATCAACAATACAAGACTTATCGATTAGTGCAATGACTTGTTCTTTCATGTGAAGAACCTTAGACGAAAAAACATTAAAAGAAACAGCCAAACTAGCTTCTTCCTTGGCTCCTTTTGGATCAAAAGTTTTTTTCTTTTCATATCACTCAAGTCCCTGGTGTTCAAAAATCTTCTCTTGAAGAAAGTAGAAATCTCATAAAATTGCACAGAACAGCACACAATACCATGAAAGAGGTAAACCCCATTACTCAAAACATACCAATCATACAAAAATAAAAATAAAAAAACAGAAAAAAACTCACCTGTTACTGGAAGTGTAAGCAAAATCATTCCACTTGGACCCATCCCAGAAAACAATTCTACCATCAGCAACACCAGTGTACGGCCCACGACCAAGAGGGTCAAAAGCCAAGCTTTCAGGGCCTTGGACTTGACTCAAGAACTTGATTTCAGACCTCTGTAACAAATTCTCAGTGTCCCTCTCTGGAGGAATGGTCGACCATGGTGGCATATCAACCTTGAAGGTTTCAAAATCAGGGAATTCAGAGATTGCACTGTGCTTAAATGGGTCAATGTCACAATACAAAGCAAGAATCAGAAGCAGAGCAGCCAAGACTCCTCCAACACTCATGGCTTCAGTCTTGAGTTCTCTGTATGGACTACTATGGTGTAGTTTAGACAGGACTTGCTAAAACTGTGTTGTTGACATGGAATATATAAAAGGATGTAAGTGTGAGAGTGAAGTTACTACTGCACTACCTAACAGTAATAATGGAGGCTTAATAATTGAAGTCTGATTGAAAGTGCGAGTTTTGAAACTTAAAAATGAGAGGTTCTGGTGCTCTGCGTTAGAAAGAAGGTCCGTAGTTTTCTATATTAAGAAAGATTGATTACTGGTACTTAGACTGCCTCATTATGGTAATGCATGGCAATTAATCTGAAAACTGAAGAAAAATTGAAGAACCAAGGTGGTGAGGCTACAGATTCGCATCTCTTAGAGCACGACTCTGTCAAAACCAACAAAAATGAATGCAGGGGATTTTCACTCCATAGGATCAACATACATCTCTGTCGACTAAATCTCAGTCAAATCAACTTCAATGCATATAAAAGGACTCCACAACATTAGAAAGAAGACTCCTTGTAAATTCAATTTTGTCATATACCACCACCAGATCTTTCAAGTTCATTTAATTTCATTAATTTTCTCTGTGCGTTAGTTCAGGCCATCAATTGTGCTTCAATTCCTTAATAAAAGCTCTTTGCATTTGTTCTTATCATCTTCGTAAAAATTTTTGGATTTTAAATTTGATTCTATAGGAGTTAAAATTGATGGAAAATGCCAATGATCTAAGTTTAAATTTGGTTTGAGTAAGAGTTAACTTGTTGATTAGGCCATCTTTAACCTAACACTTTATTTTACAGCAATTTATTCTAAAATATATCTACAGTAAAAATATATCCAACTCACAAACTCTAATTGTAACTTTTAAAAAATTATTCTCTCAATATTCTTTTTAAATCACATCTATCATTATTTTTTCACAAACTAAATACAAAATTAATTCTTTGTTAAACAAAATTAATTTTGTGGATTGACATATCATTATATATATATATATAGATGTATTATTTTAATTAAAAAATAAGTAAAATTCAATCATAATATATTTTTAATTAAGAATTAATATTAAAAAATTAAATAAACAAATATTTCATTGATTAACTAATGAAAATACACACAATAATTGGAAAGAAAATAACGCATAATTATTCAAGGATCTTCTAAATTCGTATATTAATCTCACAAATACTAAATCAATGCATTGTAAAGTGAAATATATGAATCTTTGTCCTTGATTTGTTTGTACTGTACAATGAATTTATTTTTATATAATTGTATGAATTAAATCATTGTATTAAAATTAATTAATAGTATCATTAATTAGTTAAAACATACTAAGAACATCAAAAGAAAATATACAAAATAGTCTAACAAATAATTAGTATTCATATAATTGAAAGTAATATATATAAATGAAAGTAGAATAAAAAAATAAATGAAAACCAAAAAAAGAAGAAGATGAAAGCAAACAAAAAAATCAAAAAAAAACTTAGCGCAGCTACAGTGCCACGCCATGTTCTCAAGTTTTGAGTAGAAAGTGGTGCTGGGTTGGAGAATAAACCAACGCCACTTTCAAGTTTTGCTCAAAACTTGAGTCGGGTTGGAGAAGCCTTAGAGCATCCCCAAGAGATTTCTCTAACTCCTTCCTCAAAATATAATAGTTTATCTCACTATTTATCTCGAATTTTGAACCTAATTCTATTTTTACTACGATTTAACTCACTTTTTGAATATTTTACCAATAAAATACTTAACAATTTTAACAAATATATAATTTCTCACCAAATTTAGAGAATTACTATTCACTCATTAATACTATTTATCTACTTTATCAATAAAATATTTACTTTTTAATATTATTTCTTTTAATATACAATTTTTTTTTAAAAAATAACACATAAATAAAAATAAAATAATATATTTTGACTATTTAAAATAGTGAGTCTCTTGGCGATGCTCTTAAGAAGTTCCACTTAAAAAGTGTAATTATAAGAAAATAACTTGAAAGATGCTATGATGAAAGCTCAAAATGATTGTTGTTGAAGAGTGGACGGCCGGACCCAGATGCTTTAAGAAGAAAGATTTTTTTTTCAACATAAAGGGGAATCGGGGGCTACTGGTAGTAGCGTATCTCTACTATGCGTGATCATGCAGGCAAATACTCCCCGCCGTAGAATGTTGATTTGCTCAGTGGTGACGGAGAGAGACTCACCACGACACACACTAGGAGCTGACGTTAACCTATTGGCGTAGAAATATCTGAGATCAACCGAGAAGACGAGTGTGTCTAGAATCCAAATAGGAGGCACTGAAACAGTGCTCATTTATGCCAGACCACCCCCAAGAAAGTGCTTTAAGAAGAAAGATTGAACTCTATAAATTTGTAGCTTGCATTCTTCTCCCTTAACCATTCTTTTATTCTGTAGTTGAACACTTTCACTCCCCAACTCTTCTTTATTATCTCGTTGAACACTTTCACTGACAAGCACTTAATAACTTTCAAGTTATCTTAGTTTTTTCAAGATTTTCATTTTATTAAATCATTTCTAATTACAAACACCAAAATACAACCGATAGAGTAAAAGTCTATTAAACTATTTTACTCTATTTTAATATCAAATCGAATATTTTAAACATATTATTTTTTATATTTTTTTTATTATTATTATTTAACAATTTAAATCTCATATTTTTTATATGTTAACTATTATTTATAAACAAATGAAATTATTAATTGACTCTAAAATATTTTTTTATTAGATATGTCTAAAACAATTTAATTCACTCTCTATATTTAATTTTAAAATTTTTTATATCATATATTTGAATTTTTCACTTTTTATGCAATAATTAAATCAATAATTGAAATTATTTTTTATGCAGTGTAAATATAAATTTAAAATAGAAATATATTATTAATAAAATTACTCTATTTTTTCTCTAGTGGTAATTACACTGTTTACAAACAAAACTTTATAATATTTATTCCGTACTATCCGCTTTTGCTTAATACAGATACTCTTTCAAATATTTTGTCGATACGCGCGTCACTTTTCAGATTTATGGACAAATATTTTTATTTCGTACGGACAGAGTATTCCGTACGGATTAGCGATGTTGTTTATGTGTTGTTTATATATTATTTATATGTTATTTTCTGTTTATATATTGTTTCAATGTTGCTATAAATTATTGATATCTTATTTATATATTGCTTATATGTTCAAAATAATATATAAACAAGTTTGTATTTTTATATGTTGTTGATACATTGTTTATATGTTGTTTTCAACACATAAACAAAATATAAACATCATATAAATAATATATATATTATTTATATGTTGTTTATATATTATTTATATGTTATTGATATGTTGTATATATGTTGTTTTCAACATATAAACAAGATATCATCAATATATAAATAATATTTAAGTTTTAAAATAAGAAACAACATTTAAACAACATATAAACAAGTCCAAAAAATAAACAAATTTTAAACAAATTCTAAACAAAAATTAAACAAGAAACAACATGTAAACAAACTTTAAATAAGAAACAATATATAAACAAGTTTTAAATAAGAAAAAACATATAAAATTCATATAAACAAGTTTGAAACTAAAAAAACATATAAACAACTTTTAAACAAGGAACAACATATAAACAATATATAAACAAAGTTTAAACAATAAATAACATATAAAATTCATATAAACAATTTTAAATAGATTCAAAAAATAACAAATTTTAAACAAGTCTAAAAGATCCGTAAAAAAAGTGATATATTAACCCTAAAAATGTATTTTGCAAAATTTGTTGTCGTCCAAGTGTAATTTTTTATTAAAATATTAAAAATGAGTCTTATAAATTCATAATATGTTAAACTGGGATTTGCCAAATCTGAAAATGACCACTTTCTCAATGTGGAGTGGTTTCAATTTTTACTGACTCGGCCACACCCGCCTATTGTATCAGGTTAGGCATTGGGTCAAAAATTTGAACTCACACCCCAATATTCAAGGGCCAAACTCAAGCCGACCATTAGATGCCCAACCCTACTACCAACTTGTAGCTTTGAATCACAGCTAAAATTCTGCAAACAATCATGCTCATGTCTGCAAATAATCATGCTCATGGTATCATGGAATGGAACTGAACAAACGTTAAACAGATTCTGTTCCCGGGTTCTCTGCATTTTTCTCTTTTCAACTATGCTAACTACTGGACTAAAAGATCATATTTTTTTCCAGCTAGCTACTTGTGAAATGATGAACAACTATTTCGTTCATTCATTCGAGTAATGGCGCTAACTAAGATAGGTTGTAAACTCCAACAAAAGGCATTAGAACACTCCCCATCCACAGCTTCCCGTCCCTCTCTTCCACCTCGCTGATCGCTTTCGTAACCTTACCTTCACTGTCCTCCAATATCTGCAGAAGCTTTCCCTCAGGGCTGTATTTGACAGCCACGGCATGTAGCCGGCCACCAATGTGAAATAGATACTGAAGCTTGGCTGAAATTGGGAGCTTAAGCAAGAACTTTCTCAATTTCGGGTACGCTGCACAAATGTAAGTGTAAAAGGTCCGACGACAATGAACTGCCACCCAAAAGTTACCGTCTTCATTTGTTCTGACATTGTCAGGAAATCCGGGTAAGATGGCTAATACTTCTGAAGTCCCTGCTTTATCGCCTTTCAGCCAGTACTTGCGCAGCCTACATCCATAGAATTCTTAAGTTGCGTTAGAAATTATAAAGGTATGCATCTGCAAAAGAAAAATCATCCTGACATGGTATAGAGGATGTGAATATCTATCACAGTGAGGTATCAATTAAGAATGACACCAAAATTTAGAGCTTTAAGCACTATTTCTTCTGCAGGAGGCTAACGTTATGGTACAATACTAATTACGAGCACAATCTGGGAAAAGACTAAAAAGTTTTAGTTAAAATCAATTTCTTTCTTTGATTAGTAACACTAGACTTCAGACATAATTTCTTCATAACATCGTCAAGTAGATCTCAAGTTGAATTTTCATTTCCAAAAAAAAAAAAAAAGAGAGGAAGCCTCCTAGCTTCTAGAATTCAATACTGACATTGACCACATTTTTGGACACCAGGCTGTTCAATGATGTTTTCAGTGCATACAAGCTTATCTCAGCCAAAAACAATAAGAATTGGCAGCATATACATACCGACAAGCACACCTCAAAGGAAAAATACAAGGACCATAGTTATGAAGACAACCATACATATGTCCTCTAGTCTGTAAAATGAACCATCCACAAGAATCATTCCAAGATAAATTCGAGCTAGAAATCTGGCAAACATAGCATCATGAACCTAATTATACAAATGTAAGTTTGTTGATTAAGGTAGTGTTTTAAGTAATAATTTTTTTTAATTGTTTTGGTCCTTGCAAATAACCAGTTTTCCTAGGACTAAGGGCTTACGAAACATTCTAAAGGTACTTGGAATACTTTAGAAATGGAACCAAATAAAGATTTTGGCTAGTATAACAGCCTAAAAACAACTTATAAGAGCATCACCTGCCGATAGAACCTTCACAGATGACAAAAAACGAACCATCCTTGCTCATGGACACACCATTTGGAAACTGCAGATTCCTTAAAAGCACAGTTGTTTTTTTTGTAGTTGGATTGTATTTTAGAACCCTTCCACTATCCTCCCCAGAGAAAACCAATTGCATGAAGTTCCTGAAAGAAGTTGACATATAAAAATGAATCATAAAACCATGTAAATTCTCTTTAAGAAAGACATTAAAGTATGCAAAATTGACCACATACTTGTAAGAAAAGTGAAAAAACACAAACATATGGTCTTTCTCTCAAGTCATTGGAGGATGCTTAAGGGTTGTGAAAGTTACTCTCCTCAAATCTAATGAACTTAATGAAAAATGAATCCAAAGGAACCATGAGAATCTTACACAATTCAGAGAGTGGGTACTGCTGGACAATTTGGCTTTGAAATCTTTTCACAAGCCCACAACAGATACTACAGGCTTAGCTCCAAGTTGAAATCCCAAAAACAATTAAAATATTGTGGCAAGCTCAATCAAAAACACGATAAGCATATGTTGTTCATTTTGATTGTCAGATACGACACTACTTACCAGTAGCACCATCAAGAACAAGCATGACTCATTCCAACAGATAATGATAAAAGAATGACAAACAGTTCATGAAAAACTGATCAGCGAATTAATCAGTTCAGCGTTTTAATATTGTTTTGCCTATAGGCATACAGTTCAAGGACCCAAAAAGATTACCACAAATCATAGATTAAATAAATACGATATTTCTACTTTTGGACAGCTATGATCTATCCTAACTGCATGCTATTCTTTGTAGTATCACACAAGTGATGAAGATTAGAGACTAATAGATGCCTTGTTTTATTTATAAAGGCCCTCAGCGTTCTTTTATATGAGCTATCTAAGAAGAAGCAAAGTACCAAGAACTTACGATAAATTGTCAAAAATAAAAAAGAGAGATTGAGAAAATTACCTCCTCTGGTATTTGGTACTGCTATCTGTGAAGTAAACATTCCCTTCATCATCAATGTCTAGATCATTGGTAAACCGTAGCGGGATCCCTTCTGCCTCAGTTGTGAGCGATTTAGCCAACCCACCTTCTGGCCCCACAGTCATCAGTCCTAAATATGCATCAGCAATGTATAAGTCGCCAGTTTTCTTATCAAAGCGGAGCCCCAAAGGCCTTCCACAGATGTGCTCATTCTTCAAATAACTCATAGGTGATGGTTTCGGGTCACATATTTCCGACCTGAATCACCAGTTAATAATCAAGAAAGAAAGACAGAACAGTCAATGGCAGATTCCATAGACAAAAAATCACAAGACAATGACAAGAATTTATCCCAACTGAAACTCAGGATATCGGTTCAACAGAGTGATCAAATTACAATAACGAAATATATTCCTCATCTAAACCATTTGCTAGCTCGAATTACCAATCCGTATGTCGAGGACAGAGCAACTTGCATTGATTTATGCAAAATTGTTCAGCAATTTATGCCTAATTAACCTGTCATCATCAATTCAGCACTAATCAAATAGTGCAAAAACTTGTTCTTTCATCATGGAGAACATTCTTGGACGAGAAGGGGTTCATTCTATTGACCTTAGTAAGCCTCGACGAATAAACATTACTTATTTTCTGACAAGCCATTGAAATAAACAGCGAAAATAGCTTCTTTAACTCCATTCAAATTAAGTCTCCATCTTTTTACATAAGTAGTCACTGACGGTCAAAACTTTTCTCTTGATGCAAGTAGAAATCTCATAAATTGCACAGAATAGCACACAATACCATTTAAAAAACAAAAAGGATAAAACCCATTACTCAAAACATATCAATCATAAAAAATAACCCAAAAAAATATCTGACACTAAGCCGAAAACAGCACCAAACCTTTGGAAGAAACAATGTCCATAAAAAAAATTGACCTGTTATTAGAAGTGTAAGCAAAATCATTCCACTTGGAACCATCCCAGAAAAGAATTCTACCATCGGCCACACCAGTGTACGGACCACGACCAAGAGGGTCAAAAGCCAAGCTTTCGGGGCCTTGGACTTGATTCAAGAACTTGATTTCAGTCTTCTGTAACAAATTCTCAGTGTCCCTCTCTGTAGGAACCGTCGACCATGGTGGCATAACAACCTTAACGGCTTCAAAATCAGGGAATTCAGAGATTGCACTGTGCTTAAATGGGTCAATGCCACAGTACAAAGCAAGAAATAGAAACAGAGCAGCCAAGACTCCTCCAACACTCATGGCCATAATCTTTGAGTTCTCTGCTTGGACTAAGGAGTAGTTTAGTCAGGATTTGCTAAAACTGGTGTTGTTGACATGAAATAAAAGGAGAGTTGTTAAAGAGCGATTTGAGTGAGAGTTAGGTTGCAAGTGAAAATGTGGTAGATGCGCATAAGTTGGGGTTTGCTACCGGTACCTAACATAGTGTTTGGTATTAATGAAATCTATCGAAAACTGTATTTAAAAATAAATTAATATATTTAATTTTTTTATTAAATTTTTTATTTATAAATAAATTTTGTGTTTGAAATATAAAGTGGTTTATAATTATTTATCTTTTGTTTATAAAAATATTTTTATAATTGATATTTAAGTGAAAGATTAAAAATGTGGTGTAAGAATAATTTTGTCAAATTGATAGAAGTGTAGAATTTATTTGCAAATTCTATTTTTTTAATAGGATTTGCAAATGAACAAAATTTAACTAAAATTAATTTTTTTATTTATAAATAAATTATTTAAATATTTTAAAAAATCAAACTAAACAAAAGAATTGACAAAAATAAAAATTTACAAATAAATCCTATAAAATTTTATGAAATTCATTTATACCAAACACACCGTAATACTGGTGGCTAATTATTAACTGATTAAAAGAGTGAGCGAGTCAAGACAGACAAGTTGGAGAAAGAGAGAGTCTTTGGCACGTGACTTTGAAATTAACATCCATCACTAATGACCATAAAAGAGCTAGGTTAAGGAATTAATAGTTTTCTGTTCCAAAAAAAAAAGTGAAGACTTTTACCAACAAGCTTAGGTCATTTCTAACTATTTACTCTAAAATATAATAAATTTATATTAAAATATAGTAATTATAGTAAAAGTTACTTCAACCATTTTACTATATTTTTAACACAAAATCAAATATTTTAAGTATAATTCTCTCTACATCTTTTTATTATTATTATTTAACAATTTATACTTATATTTAATTATTTTAATTATTTTTTCAACATAATATAATCATACACTATATATGAAAAATATAATATAATTTTTAATTTTTATTATATTTTACTATAATTTAACAAAAATTAAATTAGAAATAAAATTTAATTAATAAATACATTGATTGTTAACTAAAATTAAAAAAACATTAGTAAAATGACAAAAAAAAGATGAAAAAAACAATTGAAAACAAAAAAAAAGAAAAAAAATGGAGTAGCTACAGTGCTACTGCATATATGGAGTAATACTGTAGCTACTCCATTTCAAGTAGCGCACGCCACTTTGCAGATGGCCTCAGGACTAGCTTTAAGTGGTTATGGGTTAAGCTATGGATGATATACTTTGTTAAAAAACAAAAAGTGAAGTCTTCTGTAATTTCGTGGCGTTATTCAATAGTGATTCTAACTGAAAATAATCATAGGTTCGTCACTGTTTAGAACCTTATTTGTGAATTCTAATTATGTAATAATATTAAATTATTTTCTTTTTAAAATAGTCTAATTTATCAAAAAATAATCAAATTGTGACTAGATCTGAAAAACAAACTATTCTATAGATAATTTTTGCTTCAAATCCATAGCATTTTTTCATAAGCAAATTCGTAGAACAAGAAAAATCATCAATTGTAGATCAAATCAATGCATAATAACTAGATTAAACACAACCGTCATTTTCGTTTGTCTTCCTTAGATGCATTTCAACAAACACCTTGTTGGCATACACCAATATGACAACTAAAATTTATACACTTCCCTTTAAGATGCCCGTGGACAGACAAGGAAGTGACTAGAGTGAAAGATAGAATTGAGAGTCTCAAACAAATTAGGAATTTAAAGTTTGGAAGCTTAATTGACAAAACAAAAGGATTGAGGACTTGGAGAACGAGAGATGCAACCATGCGCTTGCGCACCCCTGGGCCCCCTAAATTTGCCATAAATCATTTTATTTGATTCTGTTGGAGATATATCGAGACATGATTATAGATTAATCGAGTAATAACCACTAGATAATAAAGTAAGATGAAAAAGAGATAGCAATTTCCTGTGGTCCGATTTAAAGCCTACGTCCACGGACAAATACAAAAGCAATTCTTTTCATTGTAAGGAAAGTGTACATAAGTGTTTACAAAATTGGCTTGAGCTAATGCACTCAATCTACCAAAACAACCATCTCACAAAGTTCTTGTTGGAATGGTGAACTCACACCCAATTTTCTCTCATCCCAACCAAAAAGATTGCTTCTATGGCTTGCCTTTTATAGGCTTTCAAGTAGCCACAAAAGACAATATCCAAAACAAAATTTCAACTATAGATTTTGTCCAATAAATTCTTATTTTGGTGCCCATTATTGTTGACAATAAGTGCTCAATTTAGCCATAAAAACTTATGAGAATTGAGCCCATATGTTGCTTTAGATTCATTATAAATGGTGGCCATCTTTGGTGACATTAACTATTAAATCAAGCCATAAATGTTGACAATGAAATGAGCCAACAAATGCCAACCAAATTTGTTGATAAGATTTATCACTAACTATAGTCACTTTTGTCGACAAACAAATGAGAACATTGAAACCATTAATTTTGACTTTGAATTAGTCACAAATTCAAGGCACATCATCAACAGCTCCATAAGAAATCGAACTCATGGCCCTTTAATGTTAGAATTGACTATAATTTCCATGAATTACAAATCCATTAGTATAGTCAAATGGTAATTAGGTAGATGCATCACTCTTTTCTTAAACAATCAGCATGCCATATGAGCAAGTCAACTTGACATGTGTATGTCCACATGGTTAGGGTCAATTTAGATCGAAGCACTTTATTATTGTTGCACCATTTGTGATATTATTAAGTGATTCTTCAAGCAATTGGAGCAGTGTTTAGACGGATTTAAATCATGGAAGATAGAATGTCGTCTTCATATTTGGCTATTAGTAGATGTATCATTTATTTTAGAGTGAGAAATTGCTATTGTGGTGAATATGCAACATTGTATTACCTTACATGGATTTAAATCTAGGAAGGAGATATTCATTTGATGCAAGGGTTAATGTTCTAACCAGTACAAAAACCTGTGTTTATGTGGTGCTATGATTATGAATTTGTAGGGTTTGTTTCCTTTTTTTTTTTTTAATGTGGAAGGGATACTTTTCTTTGATGGATAACAACATGTATAAGAAGGAAACGAACCCCAACAAACCTTTGCGACAAGACATGATGATAGCTCCAAAGAAACACAAATAGCAAAGGCAATAAGATACTTATAACATGCAAACCAATAATAGAATACAACCTAATCTTAACAAACAACAATGGGTAAACCTACACAAAACACAAAAACATCTCTTGTAAGGCATGAAATACAACAACTAGTAGTAACATCCTGCAAAACATGTACACACTATCCGCGAGCCATTTGCAAGAACACCAAAAAAAATAGGAACCCACACTTGCATGTCATAGTAAGAATTGCCATCAACACTTCAAAACCTACGTGCAAAACAAAGCAGGAAACAAAAGTAACCAACTATAATAGGGAAATTAGCCATAAAGAAGCTTTCCAACCATTAGATGATAGTCTCAAACATGTTCTGCAATAGTTGAGACAGTCGAGGCAATTCAAATCACTAGAAGTTGCCAAAGATTGCCCACGACATGGCAATACCACACCAACACACCATATCATTAGCAACACAACCTCCAACGCCATCTCTTTGTCAACGTGGACCACTATGTTCACATCTTTCAAACTGTCAGAAGGGTTTATCAGAGCCTATTTAGGAAAGCCACCCTTAATCACATCCGCCTCACCATCTAAACCAAACCAAACCAACAGCTACATCCCAGTTGATTGCCCAAACCAGGATAATCTAATAAACAACTTAATGATAAGAAGGGCAACTAGTCTTCTAACCGCCAGCTATAGAATGTAGTGAGATGATGGAATTTTGAATGCAACCCTCGCCCTCAGGAGAACAAGCCCCACACATGGGTCTTCATTGACCTACTTAAATCCAGCCACCAAAGCCTTAATCACCCTTGGTCAATGTCGAAGGGAAACTAGAGAATACAAAGGTCGCCAAAGGACATGAGAACAATGAAGAGATGAGGAAGGAAGCCCAAACACGCAAAACAAAGATGCGAGACAAGGCCGAGGGATAGAACAAAAGGATTTATAGGTAGTTAGAGGACAAATAAATTTGAAAGACAGAGAGGGAGCGTAGAGGAAGTGAGAAGGGAATGGGAAGAGACAAAGAGAAGAAAATGAGAATGACGAAGAGGGCAAATGAGAAGAATAAAGATGATAGATCAGAGAGATCAAGTGGCCGGATAGGAAAAATTTAGTAGAGAAAGAAGCATACTCTTGACACACTCTAGCCATTGTCTACAAGAGTTTGTCTTATTAATATTTAAAAAATGGGTTTTATTTCTTATTAGTATTTAAATATGGAAATTTGATTAAATAGAATAACAAAGCAAACAAACTAAAATTCACAAAAAAGGAATTTTTGTTGAAATAATAAGCGTCCTTCCACAACGAACTTTATATATTTCGGTGGGATAGTTTCGTAATCGATAAAGGATCTTCAATCATCACCTAATGCATTCCGTATCGAATTCATCAATAAATTCTAATATCATCCTCCAATAAGCATGACAAAGATGGTTTGTCATTAAAAACAACACAGTAGTAAGGTAAAGATAATAGAAAAAATTCTCACATCCGTAAATTAGTTTTCCAATACGATCTTAGTGATGTTCCTATTCAAATCAAGCGGGCAATATGGGAAAGAGACCTATAACACATGGAATGACCAACGTCGTTAAAACAGAAAAAGAAAAATTATTCAACAGCAAAATTCTTGTTATAGTTAGAATGGAAATATAAAATAATTCAACAAAAAATTCTTCTTATACACATTCACGGAACTTCTTACTTACATTTAAATTCAAACAAATTTGATGGAAGTCACGTCAATGCATATGCACGAAAAACGACTGATAATTTCCTTTAAAAAAGACAAAAATTTGACACTTCTGTAATGAAATGGAAAGCAAAGAAAATTCCTCACTTGCAGTGGTGCTGATCTTGATCTATTAATTGTTACCAATTATTTCCTATTTTTTCCAAAGATTGAGAAAAACAATATTGCCCTTTAGCATCTTAGAGAATTTTAAGTTTTTTCAAATATAAGGCGAGAATTGAATTCAAGAATCTAACTTTAATCAAACAACACAAACTGGGTTTTTGTTCCTTTAAGTAAGAATTTGCCAAATACACAATTTGCCAAATACACTGACTTTTTATTGAATTTTGAATGCAAGTACGAGGAAAAATCTAAGAGAGCAAAGGGGAAACAACAGAACAAAAGAGCAAATACACTTAGGTGTAATGACATGTAATGTAAAGCCTTTAGCATTATTACAACGACCAGTTGGTTCCAGTGATATGCTCTGCTTTTCCTAGCCAGTGTCAACACAAAATTTGTTTTTTCGAACTTTCATAATAAGTAGATATCATGAAAAACAACCACTGATTGAACTAGTTTTCATTGAGTAAACCAATAAAGCAATTACCATTCACATGGATCACACAATACATATTTCATCCCCATGCTATTTTCTGCATAAGCAATCAGTTAATGATCTAGGCTGATCTAGAAAATGCAAGATCAAAACAAATGAAAAATAAAATTAAAAAAAGGAAAGACACAAGAACATTAGAAGTGGAAGCAGGGTAGAGTAAATTGACCTTGAAAGCACCAATACTGTTAGGCTTTAACATCCTCGTCCAAGAGGAGACGTCAAGAGGATCATAAGTGCTAGTTAGCATAATGTCATGAACAGAAGGCAGTATGTTGGAATTAATTATGGGGCGGCGACAACGCTGAGCATATTACTTTCCTCCCAAATTCTTTTTGTAGCCGTAAGCCCTTTTCTAGATCCAGTTCATCCTTTCTCCTATCCAAAACACAAAATGCACCATTCCAAACTACTTCTCACAACATTTTTGATAAAGAGAAAAACAAAAGGAAAAAAAACTAGTGAAGAGCGGCTACATCTGTCCTTGCGTCTTAATGTGAATCCCATTTCTTACCTGCAACATGCAAGGAAAATAGGTCTCATCTAAGAAATGATACCACCGCAATGGTAAAATGGATCTGGTCTGGTAAAATGGATCTGGTCTGAAGCACTATCACCACAGAATTTGAAGACATTATTATATTAATAAAATCAAGTGAAATAAAATACATAAAATAGAATTAAATCGTCATAACATGAAAGGCAATCAATACCACATAACAAAAAGGCCACAAAATTACCAAAAAAAAAATAACGATCGAACTCCAGACATTAACATTGTCACAAGAAAGATTCAATTACATTAACAGAATGATCATGCAAAATATAACATCCCCATTTCATCAACATAACATTGTTAACTGTAGTATCAATTTCCTTGTGATTCAATTAATCAAAAAACATCAAGAGATCAAAGCGAAATGTAACAAGAAAAAAAGGTGTCAATAAGGAGGCAGTCTTGAAATATGAATACTGACTGGGGTAGATGTAGTGACAGAGGTTTGATGAGTTTAGGGAGACACACATAAAATAGCAGTGTTCTTCTTCTCTTTAACTGTTTCGTTTCTTGGTGATTATACTAATTGTAAAATGTCATGAACACATATCATCATCATCAACAAAGGACAAATTTCAACCTATATAGACACAACCATTATCCTAACCTAAGGATATCAATAGTCACAGCATTGACAGGCTCTGTTTCATTTGTTCACAAACCTGTAATAGAGGCATTGCCTTAGAAATGTTTCCGTTTGGCAACTGAGATTGCAACACCAAATCGGACCCGAAATTAAGAGTTCGAAACCAAGTTTTGCTACCTCCCGTTAATCGAAGAACCTACAAAAATTAGTCTATTCAAAAAACCTATAATAGTCACAGACTCACAATTGACACACCTTGAATGAGAGAGAGAGAGAGAGAGAGAGAGAGAGAGAGAGAGAGAAGATTGACTTACAAGAGAAGACATTTCTAGTATTCTCCACATGGTTGTCCGTAGAGATGGCAATTTATACCATACCCGACGGATACCGACCCTATCCGTACCCAGTCAACGCGGGTATTACCTGCTTTGACTGGATATGAGTACGGGTACCGTTACGAGTAATACTCACGTTTTACTGTTCGGGTATGAATAAGGTATGGATATAGGAATACCCTACCCATACATGTACCCATACCCTTACCCGTTGGATAATATTCATGCCCGTGCTCGTTACCCATACCTGCTATATATATATATATATATATATAGAGAGAGAGAGAGAGAGAGAGAGTCCTTTGAAGGTAAATGATATCTCATATTTGAATAAATTGACTTATAACTAGAGCGAGATTATAAATGTATTTAGCTAGATATTGTAGTTTTTATATAGTTAGAATGAGATGCGACTATTGGGAAGTTATTATTATAGTTTTATATTTAAAGAATTTATTATAACTAAAATATTTTGGACAACATTTGTGTATATAAAACTCATTCATATGGTATTGGCATAAAGGAATTAAAAATTGATTACAAAAATATCTTATTAGTTATATATATGACAATACCTCATTAGTCATTCATACCAACATCCTTTGGTTTTAAAGTGGTTTTTAGCATAGAACTAATAGACAAAAATAATTTTTTAAGAATTTTTTCGCAATAAATTAGTTGTAGAATTTCTCTCATACATTTTCGTATATTATTGTCACAAATATAATATCTAGTACATATTTTGGTCTAACATTTTCTCCACAGTAAGAGAACTTGTTGGGAACTCTACGTGTGAACATATCATATATGGCAGCGGAAACAAGTAACAAACACGTAAAACATATCCAAGGAACAATAGCATGTAAACAAAATTAACAAAAATGAAA
>CAODLS010184299.1:0-12382 GCA_948243855.1 Flueggea neowawraea | reverse complement strand
GTGAACTTAATATATGTATATATAAAAGATTTTTGTTTATACGACTTTATGTTTGATATGTACATATATACTTATATATGATATGCTACGTGTTTATTTTCTATTTATTTAAATTATTACGCTATACGTCATAGGATATAAGGTTGTTACATATGTCACTATTGCTTCTTTTGTTATTCGTTAGTTCTTGTTACATTCTTTTAATTTTATTAGATATGCAGTTTCCAATTTGGTTATAATAGGTATACTCTTGTACTTGATGTTCATATCTTTGTTATATTTTATTTGTAAAGATGTATAAACTCATACAATCATACATGAATGCGAGTATGTAGTTTTTTGTCAACAGATGGAGTAAACAAGTTTAGTGTCACACACGTTTCTGTGGCATATGTGCAATTGTTTTCACTGTTGAACCAATTCCATGCATTCATAACTTTTTGTGTGCATTGGCATATCAAGAAAATACGTTGTAGATTCTTTATGTTTGTGATATATTGGGTCCTTTAAATTCTTTTGAACAACTTCAAAAGCTCACATGCATGTAGCTATTTTATCTAGAAAAGAGAAAAATTTCACGTATAATTTTTGAAGTTTTGGTTAGTAAATGTTGATGAAACCTTGCTGCATGAAATTTTTGGTGTGTTTTGACCTAAGATTCTGTTACAAAAATTAAAATAGTGTAGCCTGAAAAAAAAAAAAGAGAGGGAAAAAACAAAGAAAGTGAAAAGGGGTCTAAAAATAGATTTGGTGGATTTCAGTAGAACTTATGTAAGTACTCCTCAACCATTTGGATTGTGATGAATAAAACACTTATCATTTTCTTTAGAATAGGTTGGCAAAACTTGCTGCTCTTCTGCTTTAACTTTGAATTTTATAGTTTTCATCTTTGAACTATCTGGATCGAATACTTCTACTCCTTTTGAACATTTAACCTTGAAGGAGATAACACAACGCCTTTCTAAATTTGATCTGTCAGCACAAACTAGATTAGTTGACTTCTCAAGTTCATATAGCAATTCTGCTTTCTCGCTTAAGCTGCCTACTCTTATGTACATTCCAACACAAATGAAGAATTTTTAAGAGCTTAGTTGTGCTGGAATCGGAATCATCAAATTGCAATGATTTGAGAATTATGTTTCTAGCATAACTAAGTCTCTTTTCAGTACTTCGTTTATGTCTGAAGTGAAAAATATTATTTGGTGGAGGTATGTTTGAATTTAAGGATTTGGGTTTATGACAATTTTTTTTATGTTTGAATTTAAGGATTTCGGTTTATGACAATTGTTTTTTAAAAAAATTCATTCTAATTTCATGTGGTTTAATTTTCCAAAGTAAGGAGTAAATATTTTGTGATGTTGTAAAGCTTTGAAGTATCTAAAATGGTTTCTTTGAAATGTTTGTTATTTTTTTTTCATATATTTCAGTTTTGGAGAATCTAAATTCATGCAAACATATCAAGTGACAATTGAGATAGTTCACATTATTTTAATTGTAGTATTATATATGTTGATTAGTATTACTTAAAAATTTGCTCCCACAATAATTGTGATTTCAAATAATGAATCACTTTTTTTCTATAAGAAAATGTGGGTTCTTATTAGTTGTGTATGACTACCCAATTAATTGCAAGACCATTGATATTGTTGTTTAGTAGTAAAAAGAGGTCCAACATTCTGATATTTACCATGTTTTAGCCAACTATCACGTACTTGTTTGGTTCAAAATGTAGGGAATATGAGAATTGAAGTTGCAGATCCTTTCCATTTCTCATGTGAGGAGCTAGATGCCATCCATGAAGACAATGCATCTAATGATGAATCAGGTAATGATGGAGCATCCTATGAAGATGGCCAACAAGATTGTTTAGACAGTGAAGTAGAAGATGATGAAGTGGGGGATGGCGAGGAAGATGAAGAAGTGGTTAATGAACAGGAAATTGACCGTTTGAAAACTGGTAAGGCAATTTGTTTTTGAAAACATGATATACAAAAAACTTGAAATTGATGTTTTATATGTATAGGTAGTAGCGATGCATGTTTATTTTGTTTTGGTGAATGTCAAATTGAATAAATTAATTTAATATCTTTTTCGTATGGTTATTTTCATTTTTGTGATTTCAGAGTTATCCGGCAAGGATGGGGTTGTTGGAATTTTATAGAGTTCTAAAGGATCTTCAAACTACTTATAAAGATATGGAGATGGAGATGGGTCTATGCAGGTTGCTGGACCTTAAATAATGACGTCCAGAAATGGTGTGGCATATAAATTAATTTACTATTTTTTTCGTATAGTTATTTTTATTTTTGTGATTTCAGAGTTATCAAGCAAGGGAGGGGTTGTTGGAATTTTCTATAGTTCTAAAGGATCTTCAAACTACTCATAAAGATACTGATGAAGATGGGTCTGGGCGGGTTGTTGGACCTTAACATAATACGTCCAGAAATGGCGAGGCATATAAATTAATTTAATAAATTTCAGTATGGTTATTTTTATTTTTGTGATTTCAGAGTTATCAGGCAAGGGTATGGTTGTTGGAATTTTCTAGAGTTTCAAAGGATCTTTAAACTACTCATAAAGATATGGTGATGGAGATGGGTCTGGGCGGGTTGCTGGACCTTAACATAATGACGTCCATAAACTGTGTGGCATATGAGTTGTTGAGACATTTCGACATTCAAATTAGTTCTCTTCAAGTCCACAGGTGCAAAGTTCCACTCAATGGAGGACATGTTCATTGTATTTGGTGTGCATGATAATTTTTTTGCTCCTTTTTTCATAGTGATGGTTTGTGACATATCTACAAGTTCAGTTGTCAGTTAATAGCAGAGATTTGTTCATTGGTTGTGTGCGATCTGCACAATAAGTGCAGACAAGGGGTTATCCTAGGAGTGTTTGCTTGGACTTCTTCAAAGGAAAGAGCCTGAATGAGACATCAATTGACGAAAGGTCAATGGAAAGGGAAAGCAAAATGATTGTGATTACGGCTAATCAACATCCCTATCGCTTTCTTGACGATTTTAACATTTTTCTTCCTCTCTTGACTATGTACATATTAATAACTTATAAGGGTCTGTTGTGTAATTCGTACAAGTCATTAAGCCCTTGTATATGTAGGAATTATAGAAGAATATCATGTTGCCTTATTAACAGAATTTGTGGTATTGTAGGAATGTCCACCTACTAGTTGATTAGATGATATTTTGGGGTTAACGTCATCACAAAATTATTTTTGGTTTATAAACTGATCTGCAAGGCATAAGAATGCCAATGTATGGAAAGCAACCATTTCATTCTATATTGTACATAGTTTTCAAGAAGGCTCAAATGCCTTTTTTACAAGATGGGTTCATGCACTTTTCACTTGATCAATTAATTAACAGGGATAGCAAATTAGTATGAGCATATTCGACATATGTTGTCATTTCTGGCTTGGACCATGTTTGGAAAAGTAAAAAAACACAAGGTCAACAACCTACACACATCTAAGCATTTTTTGAAGCATCCATCCATCGCTTCACTACTACAAATAACTCAAAATTAGATATGTTTTTCGGAAATGCTTTAAGCTTTAGTACTCACCATGACCCTCAAATTAATACTTATTTGGTTTTTGTGGATAAGGGAAGTATTGTTCTCTCCCTGAGGTGGATTCACTTGAAGAACCAACATTGGAGCTCCTCATTTCATCATATTCTTGTGTGATGATGTAGTGATTATTGGTAGAAGTAAATAAATTGTTTCTAGCATAATGCAAAAGAGACGTCCACGTTCTAGACTGTGGCAGTGAGGCATGTGTGTACTGGAAAACCAAAATTTGTTTTCATTTAATTCTAGTTCACTATTTCATAGCTAAAACCAAGATGACAGTAGAATTTTGTAATACTTACAGGGCTTTCTTCCAAAGAGATGGTTTGGTCACATTGCATGTACAAATTGGAATGTGCCTCACATTCATTGTTTGCAATTTTAGTTGATGGGTTGGTTAGCTAGACGAAATTTATGTTTAGTATGCTATGTTTCATGACATATGGAGCACTTTCTAATGCAAAGTCTTCAGCATTAGTCGATGATGGATTTGTACTATTTTCATCGTTAACCCACTGCGTCAAATGACTTATTTTGCCATGAATATGGGAAAATGTCTTCTTGGTTTTTTACTCAATTGAACACAAAGATCTGAATATTGAGGACAACACCTCATACCTTACATTGCATAACATGTCAGTGCCAAATAAGGTAATGACATTTTCATTTCGAATATAACTCTTTCTTTAGTCCAATGTTTCAAAATGTATGACTTTGGTAGAGTATCCAATTACTCTTTCTTCATTACATATAGTTAGTGACGACAAAGGAATTCGGTGGACTCAAACAACTAGCAACTACAAGTCATTTGTTTTTCTTCTGGATCATAGGCCACCTCTCTCACTGGATTCCTTGAATCATATCTACATACAGAATAGCGACGGCTCCAACATTCAATTCTTGGAAGGGTGAAATCATCATAGGCTACTACCTCCTCCGGTTAGTCCTTGAATATTCTAAAAGACAAGGTTATGTATCTACCTGCAACGGGCCTTTCTAACTGATATAAATGATGATTGCCAACTTGTTTCCCATACCTACATCATTGTAAGAGAAGATAAGTTATAATGATGGAGCATCAAGTACGTTGTTGTAACTTATTAAAATCCAAATACATATGCAATTGTTTTTTCAATTATCACGATGATCCAAATAGACCTCTTATTCTCTTATCCGCATTAGGACTGTATCAAATTGTCGCATAAACATACGAAAACATAAATGTCTCTTCACATATTTGTCCATGCAAACCTGCGCACCTCAAGGTTGTTCAAGTGCAAGCAAAAAAGTGACTTTTCAAAAAATTCCTTAGCCCACATTGTTCGAGTTTCATACAGAGTCGTCACCCCAATCATTTTCCTATAGACTATATTTGGAAACCATCTTAAGTCACCTTAACTCAAATTCGCTTGCCTCCATCCTTTTTTCAACATAATGTTTTAAAAATCTCTAATCAACGTGTTTTGGTTACAAAATCTTTGTTGCAGTGATTGTTGAATATGAAAGGAGCATAATCTATGAACTGCTTCTAGCAAATTTTCTCTAATCGCTCGTGCCATACTTTGCTCCCCATAAGTCACCACAGCCTTTGGCTTCTTCCCACCTATACACTTCAATAACTCCAACAACATCCACGAGTAATTTTTTGTAGTCGAGTCCATGAGAATAGCACAACAAAAAACTACCATTCGGTGGTGGTGATTTACACCTGTTGTAATTACAAGTGGCATGTCATATCAGTTCCTTTTGAAGGCAAAGTCAAATGATATCACCTCTCCAAAGCACAAGTAATCATATTGACATATGGAGTCTGCCCAAAACAAGTTACCAAAATGGTTGTCCTCACATACGAATTTGTTGAAATAAAAACCGTTGTCCAAATTTTGTTTATGTTGGAGAATTTCGGTCTATGCTTTGGTTGATTTTGGAGAGCGGAAGTGACTTGAAAAGTGAGAGCGAAATCGACATAAGGATTTATAGTAGTTCGGCTAACCTTGCCTACATCCACTACCTAAGTCTCACTTAGTCTTTTCACTATCAATGATTGATTGTGGCTTAATCCAACAAGGCCAATACACGAGTTTGATTCTGGCTCAACACCTCCAAGACCAACAAGGTTGTTTTCTATAGGTTCACAACAAACCTCTCTCAATGTTGTTTTATACTTAGGTTCACAACAAACCTCTACAATGTTGTTTTCTATAGGCTTACAACAAACCTAACTCACACTCTTAAAGTGTATACAATTGGTTTACAAACAATGAAGCTCTATGCTATAATTGAGTATTTGAGATTGAAGGTTGAACTTTGATCTCTAGCTGGAATTGATGTTTTTCTTGATGAAAATTGATAGGAAGTTTGGTTCTATGATTTTTGATGTTGTCCCACACGTTCTTGGTCTTCTCTTGATGTATTTATAGCCCTTTGAATCAATATGACCGTTGGAGAGAAGAATATAGTCGTTGGAGTGTGTTTAAAGCTGTCTGCTGCTGCCTGTGTCATTATCACGTACGTGACAATAATATTACGTATGTTACCTGAATTTAGCTCCATCACATGTACGTGACAATTAAATTAACGTACATTGATCATAGTGGATTCCCAGTTCACGTACGTGAATTATAATTGACGTACGTGACTACTATGTTTGAATCATCCAGTAGCTTTTGTTTTCAATCCAGAACATCTTGCGTATGTGAAACTTCATCTCACGTACTTTAGATCAATGTGACGTACGTGACTTTTGACTCTTGCGTACGTCAATGACAACATATGTACATTAACTTCTTCTTACGTACGTGAAACATGCTTCAGAGGGTTCCAGTGTTTTCTGCTTGTCTTTAGACCCTCTATCATGTACGTGAAACTTCTATAACGTACGTGAGATGCTTCTGTGACTTGGTTTTGCAAATCCAAGCTTTCCAACTTGTTTCTCTTCAACTCAAACATTTTGCTCTTCATCAAAAAAATTTGCTCATCATCAAAGCACACAATGAACTTATTTTTGATCACCCATGATCCAACAAGAACATCGAAAGCCACTTTACAAGCATCATCAAATTCGAAGGTTGCATCTTTCTTCAACAACTCACTTAGTAGATGTGCAATCTTCGAAAAGTCCTTGATGAACCTCCCTTAGAAACCTACTTGGCCAAGAAAAGAATGAACTTTCCGCATATTTACGGGGTAAGGCAATGACTTGATCACATCAATTTTAGCCCTATCGACTTCTGTGCCTTTATCCGAAACAACATGACCCAAAATAATACCTTGATCAACCATAAAATGGCATTTCTCGTAATTGAACACAAGGTTTGTTTCAATGCATATTTTCAGAACTTTACTTAAATGTTCTAAATAAGAGGTGAAAGAATTCTCATACACAGTGAAATCATTCGTAAAAACCTCAATGAAATTCTCCACATAGTTAGAAAATATACTTACCATGCATCTCTAAAAAGTAATTGGTGCATTGCAGAGACCGAAAGACATGCGTCTATACGCGAATGTACCAAAGGGGCACGTGAATGTTGTCTTTTCTTGGTCCTCTGGAGTGATCGAAATCTGGTGAAAACCTGAATGACCATTTAGACAACAATAATGAGTTTGTCCAGCTAAACGCTTTAACATTTGATTAATAAAAGGAAGTCGAAAATGATCCTTACGTGTAGCAGCATCCAACTTCCTATAATCTATGCAAACACGCCAACCATTAGGAATTCGGGTAGGAACTAACTCACCTTATTCATTTGTAACAACAGTAATACCAATCTTTTTGGGAACAACCTGAGTAGGACTTACCCATTTTCTATCTGAAATGGAGTAGATCACACCTATATCAAGAAGCTTTAAAATTTCTTTCTTTACCTCCATTATAGGTGGGTTTAGGCGCCTCTGTGGCTGCCTGCACAGTTTACAGTCATCTTCCAATAATATTTTATGCATTCAGATAGAATGACTCAAACCTTTTATGTCAACTATAGTCCACCCAATAGCTTCCTTGTTATCTCTGAGAACTCAAACTAGCCTTTCTTCCTCTTGTAATATGAGTTTATTTGAAATAATAATAGGAAGTGTATTTGACTCACCTAGGAAGGCATACTTTAGATGCTCAGGCAAAGTTTTTAGCTCAAGCTCAAGTGGCCTTATGATGGAAGACATAAGCTTATTGTCCAAAGTAGTGATTGTCAAAAATTTTGTCTTTGTAAAGAGAACAGACACGGCTTGCAAATCAAAGATAGCATGGTTCAAGGCCGACGACAACACCCAATTTTCATTCAAATTTGACTGGCTTTTCTCTATAACATTTCAAGCTAAAACAACCTGCAGTAAATCATCAACATGAAACTTCAAATTTTTTTTTGTCAGTGGGTCAGTGCAACTAACAGAAAAAATTGAAGAATAATCATTAGGATGTTTCATTGCTTCATTGATATTGACCTTGATTGCAGCACCATCGAACTCCATAGAGAGTGTTCCTTCATGTATGTCAATATTGGTTCGTGTTGTTTTCAGGAATGGTCTTCCTAGAAGCAACAACCTCGAACTAAGAGTGCAATCATCCTCTATATCTAGCACATAAAAATATACAGGAAATACTAAATCGTTCACCTGCACCAAAGCATTCTCTAGAACATCTTCAGGGAAGGCACTAGATCGGTCAACCAAGGTTAGTATTACACCATTCTGTTTCAAAGGTCCAACATTCAACGTAGAATAGATAGACAAATGCATTAAATTAATCGAAGTTCCTAATTCACACATAGCCTGTTCAATTCCAACATCGCCAATTTTACATGGTATAATGAACATAACGTGGTCCTTCTCCTTGATGGGCATATTTTTCTTAACACAATAGAGGTGGTCTATCCCATGCAAACTCGTTCATTCCCCTTCAACTTCTTCATCCCAGTACACAGTTCCTTTAAAAACTTATAATAATTTGGTACCTACTTGATTGATGTAAGCAGAGGAATGTTGATCTCTGCCTTCTTCAATGTTTTCAAGACCTCGTGATCATCCAAAACCTTCTTTTTCTATTGTAATTTGTGTGGAACAGGTGACCTTTCAGCGTTGACAACAATTGATGCCTCTTTTGAACTTTTCTGAGTCTTTGTTTCAGTCACTGTGGCATGGGCACGCAGATAAGATGACATTTTTTTCGTACTAGGGATTTCCTTCCCACTTCGAAGAGTAATGGCACTTGCATTCTATCTTGGGTTCACCTCAGGTTGATAGGGCAGCTTTCCTTGATTTTCTAGCCTATTAATAGAGGTGGTTAACTGATCAAATTGGTTCCACATATCTTGCACAACAGATTGTGTAGTACCCATGAAACTTTTTAGTATCTCCTCCAAAGAACTCAGTCTGTCACTTTCGTTGGGTTGGTGAGGTTGATGTCTCTGTTGAAACTGTTGTGGTTGATAGTTCTGCTTCTTGCTTTCGTACTTCAAGTTGGGATGATCTCTCCACCCAGCATTGTACGTATTAGAATAAGGATCATGCCTTCTTTGTTGCTAGCCACCATAATTGTAATTAACATTATTGACTCATGCACACAATTCTTCATCTCGCAGAGAAAGGCAAGAATTTGAAGCATGAACTACAACACAACAAACTCCACAAACTTGGCTCGACTGATCCTTATTAGTAGTCGCATTATTCAAACCAATGACAATCTTTTCCAACAAATTAATAATATTATCCAAATTAGCCTCAAGTAGAGAAGAATTACTTACATCATGGACTCATCTGGTTACTGTTTCTATACAGCTCCCAAACTATTGTGAATTTGCAGCCATGGCTGAAATAAGTTCTCTTGCCTCTTATGGTGTTTTGTTCAACAAAGTTCCATTAGTAGCAGTATCAGTCGTTCTCCTCTCAATTGTCAATAATCCTTCATAGAAATAGTGAATTAACTGTTGTTCTGTGATCCCATGTTGGGGACAAGTGGCACACAACCTTTTGAATGTTTCCTAGTATTCATGCAGAGATTCTGAATCTTTCTATTTGATACTACATATCTCTCTCCTCATACTAGTAGCTCGAGAAGCAGGAAAGAATTTATCTAGAAACAGTCGTGCCATCTCAGGCCATGTATTTACTGTACCAGGAGGTAAATAATATAACCATTCTTTGGCTCTATCCTTCAATGAGAAAGGGAAGGCACACAATTTTATTTGTTCCTCAGTCACCCCTTGCGGCATATAACTGGAACAAGCGACATGGAACTCCTTTAAATGTCTATTCGGATCCTCCCTCTCAAGTCCATGGAACTTGGGTAGCAACTGAATTAATCATGACTTCAGCTCAAATCCAACAGTCAAAGGCTAATACTGGATGCAGAGTGGTTGTTGGTTTACAAGAGGTGCAATCATCTCTCTCAGTGTTTGCGGGTCATTATTTGCACCAACCATTGCTATTTCAATTTCAAAATCAGTATCAGAGGTGATTTTTGTTGGCTCAGGGACATGAGTTGCAGAACTAGAAGCCTGTCCTCTGCACAATCTAGCTTCTTTCCTCAACTGTTTAGCAGTCTTCTCTATCTCAGGATCGTAAAGAAGACTATCTGTAGACAAACAAGAATGCATATAACACAGAGAAAAGATCAGTAGTAAAGCAATTAAACAAAATTTGAAACACCAGTCCTCGACAACGGCGCCAAGTTTGATGGGGTGTCAACCGATCAAAATAATATTAACTTTCTCAGAATAGTAAAATATGAGTAAAACAGTTAGCAGGGTCGATCCACAGAGACCAGTGAAATATTGTTTAATTGTCAAAAAATAAGAAGGTGAAGTTGAAGTCAAAATTTAAAAGCAAACATAGACTATAAATTCATAGCAGAGAAGTAAATAACAAGAATGAAAATGACAGAAATTCAATAATAATAAAAATCCAGCTAAGATACCTCTCTGTTCAATCCAATCAGTTGATCACAGATACAAATGACGAACATTAACCATTTCAAGCAGACAGAATTATAGTTAACGATGACGCACTCAATTAACCAATCCCTTCTTACCTATTCAATAGCCCCATGACGCCCTGCAGACTATTTTCCTAACCACTAGATAACCCCTTGGACACTTTGACAAGGTTTAATCTATGGTAGCAGTACGAATTAAAGGGACCTCTATCCTAGCCAGTGAAACCGGAAATGTCGTGATTCATTTAAATTAGATTACTCAGTTTCATAACAATGAACAATGCCCAAACCACATAAATTCACATTATTTGTTACCTACATCAAAATTAATGTGACGCACTATTAACCTTGAATAACAATATATTATCTTAATCAATCAACCAACATGCCTTTGCCAATCAATCAATCAAAATAATAATAAAAGAACTCAAGAAAAGAAATTGAATAAATACTTGAATTGATTAAATGAAGTTAAAACAATAGTCTTACAACATCAATGGATTGAACTTCGAAATACTTTAACTAGTAGGAGATTTAGTTATACATGCTAGAGAGAAGAACGCCAAAAACTAGAGAGAGAATGGTGGCTGCCTCCAATATGCGTGAATGAGAATAAAAAGTGGAGAGAGAGCCGCCAATACTAAGTTACAAGATATATGTGTGTGTGTGTGTGTGTCCAAAATAAGAAAACCTAGAATCCTCTCAAAAATAACTAATAAAAATAATAATAAAGCTAATTGTTTTGATCTAACAAAAAATCTGAGTTAGAAGCCCTCAAAACACATCCAAAATATGGCCCATAAGTGTGGCACATGGCCAAATGCATGTGGTTAAACTTGGTCAACGAGCGTCAACTATAGGTTGCAGAAATGTAGTTTTTGCCTGAAATGTGCATAAACATCTCCAAATCTTCATATTCCACCAAGATCCCATCTAAAACACCAAAGAAGCATAAAAACATAAAAACACATGAATAATAACAATTTATAATGCAAAACAAACATAAAATGCAGCATAAATCATGCCTAAAATGCAACCTATCAAATATCCCCACACTTAAACAATGCTTGTCCTCAAACATTCTATAACTTAAAAAAAATTAAGAACCTTAAACTTCAATCACCCTTATTACCCCCACATAGTGTTAAACCCAAATCGATATGCATCGAGCATTCAAGAGAAAACACAATCATCGCCAGGACGACCGACAATCTAAAAAGATTATCTCTACACTAGTAATGGCCCCTAAAGAGATAGTCAAATTCACATCCTTACAAGTTTCACTCTATCTCTCAAAGTGTTTAGGTGTAAGTGTTTAATGCTCAAACTCACCCATAGAAAGTCTTTCCAACATTTGGCATAAAGTCAGATCGTAACCACAAATAAAATTCAACCAAAACACCAATCAAAAAGGGCTTCACATTGGCTTGTAACGGGGCTAAATACAAAGGTTAAATAAGTTGAGAGCGAACACAACAAACTCTAGTGATACTTGCCATCAACATACATCGACTAAGTTAATGCAAACCAAATAAATACATGTATATGCTTAATACGACAAAGCTGCCAAAAAACAATTAATTTCCTTTTTCTGCGTTGCTCTACTTTATCATTATTCATCACATCTTTCTTTCAATTTTCTCTTTTTCTTCATCTTTTGTTTTTTCTCATTATTCATTTTTTCTATCTTTTTTTTCTGTTTCTTTTTTTTTTCTTTTACTGAACTTTGAAGTAAAGCAATGTCACATTGGCATACATTCATGGCAAAACTGGGCAGACATGTCTCTTTGACAATATAAACTCAAATCCATATGTAAGACATGCCTATTATCAATGTAAACCAAAGCATTACAATACAAATTATCT
>CAODLS010184273.1:0-27639 GCA_948243855.1 Flueggea neowawraea | reverse complement strand
GTGGGTTTTGTTTAGGTTTCTGACATTTCAAATGTTTTAATTTGAAATTAAATTCCGCACTTAATACTATGTATGATTTGTTTTTAATAAACAAAGATTATATTTTATTTGTTATTCATATTTATTTTAATATGAATCTGGATAGAAATTCTGTACTATGAGGCTTGTGCGGGATGAGCCGGGCTCCCATAGACGGTTCATTTCGTACGCCGGTCGCGGTCCCGGAAATGGGTCGTGACACTAGGTGTTGGTTTTCTCCTTTAGTACAATAAAAGAGCCAAATTCATTCCTAATCATATTAAGCTACATCCCAATTAGGGTTTCCTTATCATACAAGAATAGAACTCCTAATTAGATATGCATATGTGTGATAAATTCCATTCATTGTCATACAAGGATTGTGATCCATAAAAAATAGGAAGAGAAGGCCGAAATTCCTCTCCTATTTTTAAGGCTTGATCCGAAATTCCTCATGCCCTAATATCATTGGGTTTGGCCGAATTTCATGATGGGTTTCTTAATGTTTGTTGGGCTTTTAATTATATTATACATTACCATAATATAAATCTTATACATGGGCCAAATTATGTCACACATAATTAAACAATTAAACACATGATAATAGGCGATTCATATTAAAAGCACATCACATTAATGGACTATGTATTAAATCTTATTTAAAACATAAATTATAAAATCCTGAATTATTATTGATTAATCAAATTAACCATCTTAATAATTCGTTCATCACTAAGAGAGAATATTTTGTAATCAATCCAATTCATTCTTTAAGTGTGACCGTATAGGCCCACTCAAAATTGACAATGGGCCTCGTCCCAACCTTTAGGCCCAAAGACCATAAGTGGTATCTAGTAATACATTATGGCAACCCAAAATCAATTGGTTGTCGGTGATCTGAGTTAACCTTTCACAGTCTAATGTATAGTCCTTTTGTCACCCGATATCTCATCTAAGCATAAGGTATTGTCACATGTCAACCTTATATAGCTTAGTGTGTTTCTTAATCTTGAGTAGATTGATATAACAAGTGATATTGACAAACTCCTTTATCAATTCATTCGAGTATGCATACATTCCATCAATCCTACTCATCAAGTGGCCAAAATATATCACTCTTCAAAAGAGGAACAAATCAATCACTATCACTATCACTCCTCTACATGACATGACATATTCAATCATAGCCTTTATTGTTACCCTCTTACGGATAACATTTGACTAAGTCAAAACATGTGATTCCTCATGTAGGAGTCGATAGTGAGTTTTAATTAGAGGACTCAAACATCACCACTGCATGAAAGCTACTTTGTAACAACAATCCATGAAGTGCTTTCATAGCGGACCAGTCCAATACATGTTCACCAACATGCATCTATGTTCTAAGTTGATATCTCATATCCATAATCAGTAAAACGTGATTATCCACTTAGCAACATACTAATATTTAATTCATTATCATTCCTATGATAATGATCGATTAGGGACATTTAGAATAGTATTCCTTTTATATCTATGGTTTTACTATCAAGTCATGCACTTGATGGCACAAACAAGAATAAACTATTCATGGAGTTTTATCTTCATAAAACAAATAATATTTCATATAAATAAAATGCCTCTTTATTATTAAATAAATCTAAATAACAATGTTTAGATAATTGGACTATGACACAAAACTAACACCTGATTTATTACAATGAAAGCAAACTCCCTATTTTGTCTCGGTCACCTTTGGCTTAGGCATGAAAAATTTAGGCTTGGATTTCCCATTGCCCTTGCCAACAAATTTTGTTTTAGCCTTGTCTTTCACTTTTTGTACCATGGGCACATCATTTGTCTTAGGAATGATCTTCTAGGCATTCTTCAACATACTAATAGTAAGTGCCCTTTTCGTTCGGGCTCTTTTTTTTATTAGAGCTCTACATCAGGTTACTGTTGGGTTATTAGGTCATATTTTGTCTTTTGGATTTATACTTACTTCTAGTTATATTATCATACTTATCTGATATTATGATTTCATTTTGTATAAGTTAGATTATATCCATATGATTTTAGTATAAAATGTTTTATACTTTATTAAATGGTTTGATAACTATTTAAAACGAAGTTGTTGGGTAGAATGCTTGATCTTCGAGGTTTGTTTGAGATGGTCGGGCTTTCATAGACGGATCGTCTCGTACACCGATCATGGTCCAGAAGTGGTTCGTGATACTTCTAATGCTTAAATAGGATGTCCTAATAAGACATGAGCAAAGACACGCCCATGTCTTTGGTTCCAAGGCCCTGTCTCACACTCTGGAAGTGTATTCAACACATCAAATTTTATATCTATACTTGCAGTGCAACTAAGAAAAAACTTGCAGTTCCAGCCAAAAGAAAATAAGATCAGGCCGCAGGAACGATGTGCTAGATTTTTTGACCAAAGGCTTCAAGGCTTAAAAGATACAAGGGCCTGCAAAACGGATAGGTTTTTGGGGTGACCAAAACCATGTGCTCAATTAGTAAATAAGAGACAACAAATTTTTTTTATACATGAAACTAAAATTTGTGACAGGAGAACTAAATTGGAGGCTCGGCCCATCCCGCACAAGCCTCGAAGAATCAGACATTCTACCCAACTTATTCATTTAAAACATTTATTATTCAAATTAAATAAATGATTTCATTAATTCAATAATTGCAAAGATGATATTAATAAGTAACAACATATAAAAGTCGTGATAAAAGGAATATATTTATAAGAAAATCTAATTAGCCAAAACATTCTTATATAACATAACCCACAAGAAACCAGGTGTGGAGCGTTTATTGAACTGACATACTAGGTTCAGAGCAAAAGGGCACTCGCTACTAAACTGGATGCATCATTGAGTGTCGACAATCTGATGATACAAACACTGAATAACCTGAAATGTTAAAGGTAGGGGTGAGTAAAACTCAGTGAGGGACAACACTCCAGATCGCCTTTGGGGCTCACACAAACCATTTTGAAAATGTTTTTGAAAACTACAACATGCATGTATATAATCAGATACTAGTATTTTACACTCATAGAAATCATTCATCAACTTTTCCAAATAATCAACAAATCATCAAAACTCAAATTTATTCTTTCAATTAAAAATCCCAACTACATCAATCTCATTCAATCTCCAAAAGCAATCATAAACCCATTCAAATCCATGTTTATTCCACCAAAATCAATCAAGAACAAACTCAAATTCATCATAAATCCCCCCAATATTTATCCAAAAATTGGGACATACTCATAAAACCAACCAAAAATGCATTTTTCACACAACCAAACAACACCCACACCTAGAGGTGTTGCCGGTTCCGAACCGGCGGTTCCAGTTTGTGAAATGTGAGAACTGAAACCAAACTGTGGTTTCCACAGTTTGGTCCGGTTCTGGTTTGGTTCGGTTTTGGTGCTACTTTTGACCGGTTCAACTGTCAGTTTGGTGCAGGTTCGGTTCCCTCTTTTTTTTTTTGAAATTTTATTTTTAATCCGTTATTTTATTCCGTCAATTTTTTTTCGGTTTGTAAATTTTGTTATATTTAATAATTAACTATATTACCAATAATACATTGTATTCCAAAGACTTTTGTTAATAATTTTCAAACAAATTAGCTATTCTACTAGTAATTACATCACATAATTTTTAAAAAAAATAAAAAAAACTCGTTAAATTTTATTAGATGCCATCACTTGTGGCGGAAGAATATCGTGGTCACAATACCAAATTTAATTATATAATATAACTATACAACAATTAACAATACATGATAAATTAAAATATAAGTAAAAAAGGAAAAAACTAGAAACAAAATGATAAATTAAATTAAAAATTTTCTTAAAATAAATTTTAAAAATATCAGAACTATAAAATCCTTAGGTGGGAATTGGTTGAGTTTGACTCTCTTGAGTTCAAATATTTTCAACTTCTTAACTTTCAAAATTTCTATTTCCACCAAAATTTTTCATTACTCCAAAATAAATATGCAAATATTAATTAAATATAATGGAATAACAAAATAAATAAATTAAACTATAGTAAAAAAGTAGAAGGAATTTGAAAAATGTAATTACAAAAAATAACTTTAAGAAATATAGAAAACGTAATTGCAATAATAAAATGTATAAATCATTAATAAGAGCAATTTATAAAAAAAAATGAATTTTTGATAGAGTGAGAGTGTAGAAGAGATTGAGAGAGAAGAAATGGTGAAAAATGAGTAAGAATGAGGTGGAAATATTTATAGAGTTGAAAAAATAAAAAAACAAACAAAAGAAAATAACTGTTGGAACTGCCAGTTGAACCGGCGGTTCAAACTGCTGGTTGAACCAGCGGTTCGACGGTTTTTAAAAGGGTCGAATCGTAACCTAAACCGTAACCCTCCGGTTTTGGTCGGTCCATTCCGGTTCTGGTTCGGTTCTGGTTTTGACCGTTCCAGTTCCGGTTTGGTTTGCCTGTTTTGGTTCCAATTTTACAACTCTACCCATACCTCTCCTACACTTAACTCATCAAAATCCAACACCAATTCATCAAAAAAACAAGCATCAAAATCGAACCCTAACCTCCAACGCCGTCACTCATTCAACCCAACCAAAAACCCATTTGTTCTTCCATGGAAATGAAGAAAGAAAAGAAGAGAGAGAAAGATTTACCTTGATTTAATGCAAATAAATTGAGGAGAAGCAAAGAGAGAGAGAGAGAATGGATAGATTGGAGAGAAAGTGGAGGATTTTTTGAGGAGGTTTGAGCGTGAAATGAACGAGAGAATGAAAGGGGGTTGTTGCTGCTTTTTTTTAAATGGGCAGCAGCCAAATCGATGGTGTTTTGGTTGCTGTCCATTTAAAAAAACTAGAAAAATGAAATGGGGACCCATCGACCTCTTTTGATAAAATATTATAACTAGAAAAGAGGTCAATGATGCATTGACCCCATTTAGGAATATTTTTATTAGCCATAAAAATATTGCACATCATCAAGATTACAATTAAAATCTTCTTTACGGTATCTTCAAATATAACCAAAATTTGTAATTAATGGGTTGTCAGAAAAAGTAGTGGATTTTAGTCAATGAATGAAAAAAATGGGCTATTATAAAATTAGTTCAAATCTCTTGAAACAATTTATGCAATGAGTTTTCAATCAAATAGTTTTCATAACTAAATAAACCATTAAGTTGAAATCACAGCCAAATACCAATAGATATGCTAATGCTAAAGTTTTGGAATTCCTAGTCTAACATGTTTCGTACAAATAAAAAAATGCGCAAATAATTCTAAATATAACTATTTTTTATCATAAATTTTGTATGCAATGAACCAAATCAATTTTCTTATCAACAAACTTAGGTTGACTTCCTCCTTAGCTTCATCATAATCTCCCTCATCACTCCATATAGCAACAAAGACCTCTTTCTTCTTGGTCCTCTCATATTGTAGTTTAGAGGTGAGAACTCTACAATCTTTTGCATAATGGCTTGGCTTATCACATTTGTAGCATGAATCATCATTCTTCTTCTTCTAGGATGTGTTCTTCTTGTAGTCATCCCTAGTTCCCTTCTTGAGATCCCTCTTCCTTCTTTGTATTAAAGACTTGTATCTTCTAATGTTCTTGGAATAGAGAGAAAGTTCCCCATCCTCCTCATCATCGCTATCTTCTTCGTCACTTGTCACCTTATTGGCTTTAAAGGCCAAGTTCTTCTCTTTTGGTTTGACCTTGGAGTTTCTATTTTTCAGCACAATCTCATAGTTAATGAGAGAACCAGTGAGAGCACTAAACTCCAACTTGTTCAAATCCTTCCACTCTATGATAGCCATGACCGTAATGCCTTGATGTATGCTAAACATACATATTAAATCAAGCAATAATTGATAGCATTTTAGTCCTATATGTGTTTAATTGTCCACAAATTTAATATATTTTAGTCCTATATGAGCCATTCCATGAAGCCTGGGAACATTTCAAGATTTTGTTAAGCCAATGCCCACATCATCAATTCTCATTGGCATTGCTCACCCAATTCTTTTGTGATGGATTAACGATGCATGGGCAAACTTTGGTGGACACCACGACGGGTGGATATTTTGGTGAGAAGAAGACTGACGAAGTCTATGACAAATATGAGGTAAACACATCTTCTTCTCCCGATTTGGCTTCCCAAATTGATGAATTGTCTAGAAAGTTGAACATGTTGATTAGTAGGGGAGCCAATGTTAGAGAATAATGCTCTTTTTGTGGAGTGATGGGTCACAATGATTTGACTTGTGGGATGGACTGAGGAGTGGGTGTTGGTTGCGATGAAGTGAATTTTGTGAGGGGATTCCCAAATGCTCAACTTATGAATGACCCTTACTCAAACACTTATAATTAAGTTGGCAAAACCAGCTAAATTTCTCTTGGAAGGACACAAACTTTAATAAACCTAGACCAATGGGATTCTCGGGACATCAACCGAGGCCACCACTACCACCTTGCCCATAATAACCACCCCAACCACTACCGCAATAATCTAACCAAGACAAAAAGCCACCCTTGGAGGACATGTTTATGCAATTGATGTCCAAGTTGGAAGCTAGGGATGCCAATGTGGATCAAGTTATCCAAACCCAACAAGATACATCCAAAACCAACAAACCACTATCCAAAATCTTGAAAGGCAAGTTGGTCAAATTCCCAAGGCTATTTTGGATAGGGAAAAGGGGAAGCTACCAAGTACCTCTTAAGTGAATCCCAAGGAGAGTGTGATGGCAATTACTTTGAGAAGTGGGAAAGAACTTGAGAAGCCAAGTGTAGGGGAGGAAGTTATGAAGGATAAATGGAAGGAGTATGTAGTAGAAGAACATAAGAATACTAAGGAAGACAAAGTGCAAAACCAAGGACCTCCTTCCAATCAAACTAGTGAGGTCAAGCCTTATGTGCCTTCTCTTCCATTCCCTCAACGGTTGAAGGTTCACACTCAAGCCAAGAAGTTTGACAAGTTTCTTAGGATGTTCAAGAAGTTGGAATTAAACATTCCCTTCATAGAGGTCATTACACACATGCCCAAGTATGACAAATTCTTAAAAGAGCTTGTGTCTAACAAAAAGAAATTGCAAGAACATGCGACGACAACTCTAACTGAAGAATGTAGTGCGGTGTTACAAAACAAGCTACCCCCAAAGTTCAAGGATCCGGGGTTTTAAAATTCCTTGTTCAATTGGAAACATGGCTATCAAGAAGTCCTTGTGTGAATTAGGTGCTTCGGTCAACCTTATTCCCTCCTCCATATTCAAAAAGCTATGGATTGGAGAACTTGTTCCAATAACGGTCTCCCTCTAACTCGTCGACCGTACCTTCAAGCATCCATTGGGAGTGGTGGAAAATGTCTTGGTAAAGGTTGGTAAATTCTATTTTCCCGCTGATTTTTATATGATTGACATGCATAATGAGTTAGATCTCCCTATTATAGTTGGTAGACCATTTTTAGCAACGGAGAGTGCTCTAATTGATGTGAACAAAGGGAAATTAACCTTTAAGATTGGGAGTGAGACACAAGACTTTAATGTTTTTAGTAATTTACAAATGTCATTGCTTGATGATATTGATGACGATGCTAAAATGTTAGAGTCTGGTTGCATATTGTCCACCAATGCCAAGCCACAATATCTAGGTATTAAGGAAGAGAAAAGGGAGCCTAGTGAAAAACCCAAGGAGCGTCCAAAAGAGCAAAACTAAGATAGAACACCTTGTGCATTTCTTTTTTGTTGAGGGTTTAGGGTTAAAAGATAAAATCAAAGAAGAATGTGATTTCTTTGTTGTTGAGGGTGAGTTCTTAAATGGGCAACGTGTTTACTATTTGCCACCCAAAAATCATGTTCTTTGGAACCCAAAAATTCCAATGTGTGGTCCATTTTTAATTTCGAAAATTCATGCATGTGGTGCCATTGATATTTTGCTTAATGATCACAAATCAATCAATATCGATGGAAAGAGGTTGAGAACATATAAGAAATCTACCACAAGGACTGTTTGGAGACCCAAATAAATCCTCATCACCATCCAAAAAGACGTTAAACTACCTTTTGTCTGCAATGACGTTAAACTATGCATATCCTTTACTTTTGCATGTTGATATTTTGTTTGCATTGAATGAAAGTAGGAGTTTTTATATGCCTTCTTGACTCTTATGCCCTATATCATGCCTATATACTTGTGTCTACTCACTTTTCTTATCTTATGCCTTAAGTGGAGTCGTGCAATCAAGTAAGGAGCAAAAGCACGCAAAGTGGAAAATAGAGAAGCTTTCATAATCTTAGCCCTTTTTACTTTGCATGTCAATTTGGATTTGTCTCATTGTTTATAACTCTTGTTGGGTTGATCTGGCCTTATTTTGTAGAACATTGGGAACAATGTTCAAAATAAGTGTGGGGGAATTAAGTGTTTTGGATTCATTGTTGTTGCTTGCTTGCTTAGATTGTCTTTACTTGTGAGTTTGCCTTAAAGTGTTTGAAATTTTTGCTTTTCTTGAATTATGCTTTTAATTTTGTTTAGCTTGCATCAAATTTCTAAAGAATAGGATTTTGATTGAATTGGTTGGAGGATTTTTGTAGTGTGTTAGTATGCTTTAAACATGATTAATTGAGGAATGCTTACTATTTGTTGAAATTTGTTTTTGTAATTCAGCTTTTTTATGTTGCAAGGTTGAGAATTTCTTTATCAACTACTTTAGTCTATTTGTAGGGACATAAAAGAGGCATACAAGTTTATTGCTAAGTTGATTTTAAGCTAATGTACTTAAGTGATTGAGTTTCATTTAAAAATTTTTGGAGTATACTTGGTTTTATTTTGAATGAAGTTGTGCTTATTGTGCTTGAAATGATGAGAAATTCTCTTTAAGGGTGAACCTAAATGAGGACAAGCGAATGGGCCTAACATTCAGGTGGAAAAGGTTAGTACACTCTAGAAATCATAAATAAGTGTTTTTACACAAGGGCCTTTAATTCATTGACTGCATTTGTAGCACCCAAAAATAAGAGAGAAGCAAGCAAAAGGTTAGTGCAAAGAAGTGAATTGTGAAAGAAAACATTTGTTTGTGAAAATGGATGAATAGAGCCAGGTTTGCTCCAAAAAGGAAATTGTGGTTTTAACTTAGCAATAAGGGAAATAAGCCTTGTAGGGGCCAATGGACAACGAGATTTGATAGATAAACTCTCAAAATTACAACTTCTTAATGCAAAGATTTGGGTTTCGTAAATGATGAATAGAATTGATTTCCTCTCTTAGTCATTTTATTTGCTTACTTGGATTGTATAAGAATTCTCTTGTCTCTTCGATTTGAATTGTATTCTTTGCACGACGTTTTGATTTGGTTTGCTTGATGATAAGGAATTGAGTAAGTGTGAGGGAATTTGATGTATGCTAAACATACATATTAAATCAATCAATAATTGATAGAATTTTAGTCCTATATGTGTTTAATTGTCCATGAATTTATTATATTTTCATGATTTGTGTAAGATGTTGGAAATACATAAAATGTTGATGAAAAGTAATGGAAAAGGTATGAAGATTTGATGTTCAAGATACAAATGAGATGCAAGATGGAAAGTCCCGAGAGAACCAAAGAAAAGATGAAGAAAAAGAAGGAAAATGAGTCAAAAAAACAGCACCACGACCGTGGCACTCAACCACCACGGCCGTGGCAATGCTGAAAGTGGATCTCTTCCTTGCCGAAAATAGCCACGGTCGTGGAGACGCTAAAACTGATTTCTTTTCTTTTCCAAAAAGTGCCACGTTTGTGGAACTTAAAGCACGACGACCATGGCACTCCTGGAGCTCAAAATCAACATGTGACGCAAATGCCAATTCTTGTGGGGACCAAAGGCATTTTTTAGGGCTTTTTTTATAGAAATTTTGTAGGGTTATTAGGTCATGTGGGGGGATATAAATACTCCTAAAACTCACTCTTTTAGGTATTCTTGGTGACTCCTAGAATCATTCTCTTTATCATTTCAATTTTTAGATAGAGCTTTCTAGGGTTTTGTGCAAGAGCAAAAGGGAGAGCTTAAAGGTTGATAAACTCTTGAAGGCAACTTGAAGAGGCTTTTTCACATCAACTCTTCCTCTATTTCTTTATATTATTATTTGAATATGATGTTTTATGTTTGCTTTTATTGTTTTATTGTGTTTTCTTTAATTATGCTAGCTTAAATCTATTGTTAGGACTTAGAGATGTAAGCTATTGATGAATATTTTCTTATTAATAAATGGGTATTGTGTTTTATGTTCAATATTTGAAGATTGATTAATGGGTTTTTTTATTTATGTTCTTAATTTGATGTTTGCCCATTGGAATTGATTTAATGGCTTGTTTTAATTGACTATTGTTGAGATTTATCACCTTGATAGTAGTTTAGATAATCTTAGTTGATGGATTGAAAGATCAAGGCTAGGAGAGGTCAACTTGCATTAAACTTGTGTGGTGTAGGATAGAGATATACCTAGACCCATAAGGTATTCGATGAAATTCCCCAATGGCTTAATGAACTTAGTTTAGCTATTTGAGGCCGAAAGGACCCCTTTTTCTAAATGTAGGTATGGCTTAAATGGCCTTGAGAGACGCTTTAGGCTAACTTGGTGGAGAGAATAATCATTCCCAAAACCCAATTCATTAATATCAAATAGGAGTCTTTAGTTGAATACTCGATAGTCCTAACGCTTTAGTCTTTAATTGTTAATTGTCTTTATTACCAATTGCTTGCTTTATTTTAAAAATTCCCAAAAAACCCAATCATGTTACTTATTGCTTTTCTTTTAAGACTTGATCACATTTAGTACTCATTCCCTTGAGTTTGATATCCTTGGAATACTTCCAAGTAAAACTACATCGATTCTAGTACGCTTGCTAGAAGTCGGTCATGCCCCATTCCTTTGGAAAAGACCTCAATATCTTTTTCCCTTTCTCACTAATAGAAAGTGGCCTTCCATATGAAGCAAAACCATTTGTAATATCGGAGAATCTATCGAGCATACTAGTGATGTTTTCATTGTTAACAACTCAGAGTCATGCAATATAATGTTAATCTTTGTCTCCTTGACTTAAGTAGTTCCTTCATGAGTCACCTCCAACATCTCCTAAATCTCATTAGCATTTTCACAAGAGGAGATTCTATTGTGCTCCTCATGGTTCAAGCCACAATACAAGAGTTGAGTTGCCTTAGAGTTGAGATGAATTTTCTTCCAATCTCCATCTTCAAAATCCTTGTACTCCTTGAGTGATTCATCTTCCTTCTTTGGGATTTTAGGACCTAGCACAATCACCTTCCAAGTTTATATATCATAGGATTGAATGAAACTAGTCATCATTTTCTTCTAAAAGTTAAAGTTGGAACCTATTGGAATTCGTGACACATTCATGCAGCGGAAAAATAAAAATTTTGTCGACAAATTCCACCAAGGATCTATGCAAATTGATAAAACTGATTAAGGAATGTTTTTACGTCAATAAGACAAAACAAGAATGAAAATATGCTATTTAATTTGAGTATTAGACGCTGCAGGATGGGAACATCTTCTACCAGTAACCACAAAGATGTGCTAGCACCGAATTTTTTAGAACACTCTCAAAATAATACCTTTTCTCTCAAGATTAAGTGGAATGGATGGCAAAGCAAAGAGTTAACTGGCTAGGGTTTCATAAGAGACATATTTATAGACTTTGGAAAATCCTACTTCTAGTCTCAAAAGGAGACCTAAGTCTTGTCCCATAAGAATACTCTTTTTCCTGGTTTAACAATGACTAACCACTTAAGATAATTTTATTAGAAAATTCAGCCATTTATTTAAATAAATAAAAATTTAGCCATTTACTTTATTTCGTAAATAAAGTGCCTACTTCTTTTGTTGACCAAGTCAAAACTCCTTCTTAGTTGACTAAGACAAAGAAACTGTTTCTTTTGTTGACTACGTCAAACAAACTATTTTAACTAGGTCAAACAAATTTTAATTGTTTTAAAAAAATTACTTCGCATAAAATAATAGAAAGATATATAGCACAATTCATTCTAGCGTGTGACCCTGTAGGTTCGCTCAATATTGGCAATATACCCAAATTACAATTTAGGCCCACAAGTTATAAGCGAGATCTAGCAAGACATTATGGATACCTAACTTGAGTGAATTTTATGACTCGACAAATCCTAAAACACAGTTCAATATTTAGTCATTTTGTCACACGATATCTCGATTAGGCATAAAGCATGGATCACATCATCTTTATAAAGCTTAATAAAACATTTCTTGATACCCAAGTAGACTGACAAAACGAATGATACTGATAAACCCTATCAATTTCATTTGACCATGACCATGCATTTCATCAGTCCTACTTGTCAATTCGCCCAGAGATATCTCACTCAAATAAGAGCGGGACAAATTCCTTCACTGTCACTCACATTCCTCCACATGATTTACTATATCTCCAATTATAGCTCGTATTACCATCCTATCACAGATGATGTTGAACTATATCGAAACATAAAGCTCCTCATGTAGGAATCTATGTTGAATTCAGGTAGAATGACTCAAATATCACTATTGCAATAAGAAATATTGATGACATATTCAATGTAGTATTTCTCATAGTGGGTCAGTCCAATATCATGTTCCCAACATGTATCTATGTTCTGAGTAACATATCATTCCCACAATAATAAATGACTAAGGACTATTTAGAATAACATTCTTTGATCTTAAGTTTTTACTATCAGGTCACGTACTTGATGGGATAAGATCAATCAACTATTCATAGATAACATCATCAAGTTAATGCATTACTAAATAACATGATAATATATATGCCAAAATGAAATGCCTCATTTTTATTACCACTGTAGAAAGGGCTTGAATAGTGTGGTTGATAGATGCTTAAATTACACTTTTATTCAAGCGTAAATTTATATATTTGTGACATTTAATGAGTGTTTAATGTCATATTTATAATATTTTTGTGTTTTGTTTAGGTTGGAGAAGATTTGTTTGAATCAGGAATACAGGAAGAAAAAAGGAACGAAAAACAATGCGAAAACGGGATGCAAAACGGTGCACCACAACCACGGTGGTGAAGGCCACTCTGGCCATGGTCAGCACCATGGTCGTGGCCTAGACCATGGCCAGGATGAAGATGCAAAAATTTGGACAAAGCAAGACACAGATACTGGCGTGTCCAAACCCGTGTGTTTTTCCACGGCCTGCGCCACTCTCGTGGCGCTGCCCATGGTCAGCTGAAAGGAGACAAAAGTAAATGGCTGCCAATTCTTTTTTTAGTGGACAAAATGCATATACTTGGGGGCATTTTTGGCACATATTTTATAGGGTTTTAACTCATGTAAAGGGCTATAAATACCCCCTCTTAACCACACTTCTCCCATGTTTCACTCATTAAAAGACCACTTCATTTTATTTTCTTTCTTTCTTCATTTTTAAGAACACTAGTCAGGGTTTCAACTTAGGAGAAGGAGATTGGGCTTAAAGATTGGAGATTTCACTCGAAGGCTACTAGGGGAGGCGTCCCTACATCTGTTTTATCTCTTCTCTTCTTATCTTTAGTTGTTATCATGTTTATGTTGATGGTTATTGCCATATTTGTTGAACATAAACATGGTAGCTTAATATTTTGTTAGGACTTAGAGATGTAAACTTTTACATACTTTTTTTTTTATATTTATGAATGGGATTCATGTTCTTTATTGCCATATTTGTAGTATTTATATCTTTTGCTTAAATGACATATTTGTAGAGATTATGTTGTGCTTAAATGTTGTATTTGTAGTCTTTGTTGGATGTGATTTAGTGACATGTATGAATTGATTATTGTTATGTTTTACCAATATAATGGTAGTTTTAATATGCCTAGTTGAAGTACCAAAAGGAGAAGATTATGTGAGGTTGACAGACATTAAACTTGTTAGGTTAAGTAATAGACATATTCTTGCCTACAAGGTGTTCGATGAAATTCCCAAGAGAACCTAATGAGTCTAGTTTAGTTAGGTGAGACTGAAAGGACCCTCCTAATAAATATAGACATAGCTCGAATGAACTTGAGAGAGGCTTTAGGAGAAAATAGCGAGAGAACACTCATTCCCATAACCAGTTCATATATGTAGTAATTAGGAGTCTTGGTGGAAGTCTTAAAAGTCCTAATGCTCTTTAGATTGTCATTTGTTATTTTTGTGTTTTACATTACTAAAATACCAAAAAAAATCAACTCATTTACTTTTTTTGCATTTTATTTTATGTTAAGAATCGATCACATTTAGTCATGTCCATATGGATTCGACACCTTATGAATACTCCAAAGGTTTTTATTACTTCATCGACTATCGTGCGCTTGCGATAACACTGATCAAGTTTTTGGCGTTGTTGCCAGCGATGACGTTACTATTTGTGATCTTTCTTTTCTTTTTATTTAATTGTTTGTTTACTTTTAATGTGTAGGTGTTATATGCATTTAAGGCGATCTCAGAGTTTGGAAAACGTTGAACTTGCTCCATTTACTATGGAGATTGAAAGGTGATGTACAGAAATTCGAGCCAACCGAAGAAGAGAAACAATGGAAAAAAATATGAGGCAACAAAATGAGCATGGAAACGAAGCTAGACTGGTCCAAATACCGATGGATGGCATTGGTAATCAAATACTGGTGCGAATGAGCTTAAGAGATATACAAAGGTCAGTGATTGGTGCTTCACCATCTAGCATTTGTTTAAGTCTGGTGGCCGGAAATTATGATTTGAAAAGTATCTACTTCAGCATGTTGCCTTCTTTCCATGGATTTCCATCGAAGGACCCACTTACATTCTTACGGGAATTCTACACAACCATTTAAACCTTCTCTTTACATGGTTTGATGGAGGACAAGCTTCAGATGAGATGTTTTTCGTACACCTTGAAGGATTGGGCTAAGATGTGGTTAATCAATCTTCCAGAAGGTTCATTGGGAACTTGGGACGAAGTGTACAACAAGTTCATGATAAAACACTTTCCACCTCAAAAGACAGTGGAATTGGATAACAAAATTTTTTCTTTCTCTCAAATGGAGGGTGAGCCATTTCATGAAGCATGGAAGCATTTCAAAATTCTATTGAGCCAATACCCACACCACCAGTTATGTTTATCTCTTCTCATTCAATTATTGTATGACAGATTGATGATGCACGTGAAAACTTCCATGCTACCACGACAGATGGTTATTTTGGTGATAAGATGGTGGAAGAGGCGTATGATATGTATGAAATGCTTGCCACCAATTCTAAAAAAGGCGGTTAAAAGGAAAAAGAGCGGGAATTCATGAGGTAAACGCTTTTTCTTCGGACTTGGTTTGTCAAATTGATGATATATCTATAAAAATGGACATATTGATCAATCGAGCAACCATGGTTAAAGAACAATGATTTTTTTACAGAGTAATGAGGTATAGTGATGCCAATTGTGGATATAGTCAAGGAATGAGTTTCGGCATGGAAGAAGTATATTATATAGGAGGTTTTGAGAAGTCACAACCAAGGAATGATCCTTACTCCAACAAGTATAATCTGGGATGGCGCAATCACCCTAACTTTTCTTGGAAGGATTAAAGTGCCAATTAAACAAGACCAATCGAAATGTCAGGATTTCAGCCAAGGCTACCATGCCAACGAAAAACACCATTACTATCGCCACAGGACATCCAAGAGAAGAAACCACCTCTAGAAGACCTCTCGATGCAGTACATGTCAAAAATAGAGGCTAGAGATGCCAAAGTTAACCAAGTTATTCAGTCTCAACAAGCAACTACCCAAAACTTGGAAAGGCAGATTGGTCAACTAGCTAAGGCGATTTCAAAATGTGAAAAGGGAAAGTTTCTAAACACTTCATAAGTCAATCCAAAATAGAGCAACCATGATAAGTGGGCAAGAGCGTGAAGAAGAAACAAGTGTGGGGGAGAAGCCCAAAAAGGGAGAAGAAGAACCAAGCAAGGAAAAAGGGAAGAAGTCAATGGTGGAAGAGCCTAATCACAAGAAGGAGCATAGGGAGGAAGAAGTGCAAAGCAAGGGAATGTCATTCACTCCAAATGAAAAACTAAAATGGAAAGGGAGTGATTATCTCTTAAGGGATGAGTTTGTAGTAAGTCAGAAAGTAAACCTGATCTCTTTTACTTTTATGCTTAATGTTAAAATTTCAAATTGTCCCTATTGTTGATGTTGATCTGAATTTATTTTGTTGAACATTGGGCACAATGTTCAAAATAAGCATGAGGGAGGGGTTTGTTGAATGCTTGTGTTTAATTGCTTGAAAATTCCTTGTTTGTGTGATTTTTCTTGAAAGTTTTCTCAAAATTTTTGAATTCTCCAAATTTTTCTTGAAATTTATCTCAATGTCGTCTTTGATATTCAATAACTTTGAATGTTCAAGTACTTTGAAACCTAAGATCTCTTATGTACACATTCATGTATAACTTTGGTTTCTATGCACCTTAGCTTCAAGGAAAGGCAACCACTAGTACTAGAACGAAGAAGGATTAGTTTGGAATTGTTCACACCTCTGTGAGATTTTGAGACATTAAACACTTTATGTTCTTCATGTGTGTATTCATCATTCATAGTAGGACCCTGCGACAATTTGTTATGAAGTGTATTTTGAAGACCACACTTTTCAAATTGAGATATCGAAACGATGAAAGGAATTGTTTATTTACCCTTTGTTTTTTTTTTCCTTCAATATCCACCCTTTGTAATAATCCCTTGTCCACCCCTTTTGAGCCTTGACATTTTCTTGTTTTTAAACCCATTTAAGCATCCCCATCTTTATTCTAAACCTCCAACATATGAACCCTAAGTTGAGAGATGTTTAGTTGTGATACATTGCAAAATTAAATTTTCATGTTAATGCTTTGGTTTAATTTGATATTAGACATGTCTTGCCTATGGTTTTTATGCTCATTTTGTAACTAAAACATGGATGCCTCGTTTGTTGATCAATGAAAAGTGGTATTTCTTTACTTTCATTGTAAAAACTAAAGAAAAAAGAGAAAGAAAAAAAAGTAAATAAAAGGAAGAAATAAGGTAAAGCAACACCAAAGCAACTGAATTGTTGGAAGGCAGCGTTGTTTTGAAAAAGAAAGACGTGCGCTTATTTCTATTTTACATTAACTTGGTACGCTGTTAGTGGCAAGTATCACTTGGTTTTATCATGTCTTCTCTCAACTTATTGAACCCTTTATTATCCCCATTACAAGCCATTGAATGTCCCTTTTGATCGATGTTTTGGCTTGAATTATTGTAGTGATTACAATTTGACTTTGTACCAAATTTTGGTAAGCCTTGCTATGAATTGATTTGAGCGTAAACACTACACCTAAACACTTTGAGAGATAGAGTGTAACTTGCGAGGGTGTAAATTTGGATATCCTTTTAGAGGGCATTAGTAGTGTAGAGATAATATTTCTAAGGTTGTCGACTAACCTGGCGTTAGTTGTATCTCTGCATAAATCTTCGGAGTATATAGATTGGGGTAGTAAATGATGTGGGGGTAAAGAGGGTGATTAGGAATTGACATTCTTGATTAATTTTCAGTTGTTGAATGCTTGAGGACAAGCATTAGGTAAGTGTGGGGGAGTTTGATAGATCCTTAAATTACACTATTATTCAAGCCTAAATTTATATATTTTTTACCTTTAATTGAGTGTTTACTGTCATATTTATACACTACTTATGTTTTGTTTAGGTTGGAAAATATTTGGATGAATAGAGGATAAAAGGCAAAAAAGGAACAAAAAAGCCACGAGGAAACAGGAGGCAAAATAGTGGATCACGACCATGGTGGTGAAGGCCACAGTCTGGCCATGGTCAAAACCATGGTCGTTGTCTAATCATTGATATACATTGTCATTACATTTATTATTTAATAAAGAGACATTTCATTTCATATCTATAAAATATTATATTGTTTATGACAATAAAACTTCCTTGAATAGTTTATTCTTCCTTATGTCATCGAGTGTGACTTCATAGTAAAACCATAAGGTAAAAAGGAATACTATTCTAAAGGTCCCTAATCGATTGTTATCATGGGAATGATGACAAGCCAAGGTTAGTATGTTGCTAAGAGGATAATCATGTTTTACTGATTATGGATATGAGATATCACTTAGAACATAGATACATGTTAGGAAACATGTATTGGACTAGCCCGCTATGAAAGCACTTCATGGATCAATGTCACAAGTAGCTTTCATACAGTGGCGATGTTTGAGTCCTCTAACTAAAACTCACTATCGACTCCTACATGAGGAATCACATGTTTTGACTTAGTCAAACATTATCCATAACAGGGTAACAATAAAGGCTATGATTGGATATGTCATGAATCTTGCAGATGAGTGATGGTGAAAGTGATGGATTTGTTCCTCTTATGAAGAGTGATATCTTTAGGCCACTTGATGAGAAGGATTGATGGAATGTATGCATAATCAAATGAATTGATAAAACTGTTTATCAGTGTCATTTGCATATCAATCTACTTGGGATCAAGAAATGCATTAAGCAATATAAAATTGACATGTGACCATGCCTTTTGCTTAATATAGATATCGTGATACAAAATGACTAAATATCAAACTACGAAAGGTTAACTCGGATCACTGACTCCACTTGATTTTGGGTTGCCATAATGTATTACTAGGTACCGCTTATGGACTTTGGGCCCAAATATTTGGGATGAGGCCCATTACCAATTTTGAGTGGGCCTATTCGGTTACACACTAAAACGAATTGGATTAGATTACAAATGCTCTCTCGTTTGGCAAATGAATTATTAGGATGATTAATTTGATTAATTATTAATAATTCTGGGTTTTATAATTTATATCTTATTTGTGATATAAGATATAATCCATTAATGTAATGGTCTTTTAATTTAATTCACTTATTAACATTGATTGGGTTTTTTTATGTGTGACATAAATTCGGCCCATAGATATAATAATAGAGTGATTTATTTGATGATAATGTATCATATAATTAAAAGTCCAATGACATTAATAAACCCTAGTGAGAGATTCGGCCGTACTCCTATTTTTTAGGAGATTCTATTCATGTATGACAAGGAGAAGGAAACCCTAAATGGGACATAAGAAATTTAGCACACACTCCAAATTAGGGTTGGTGGTTGAATTTATCCCTCCTATTTTTTAGAAGTCTAGGGCGAATTCTTGAATGAGAAGGAAAGGGGTTTTGGCTCCTAATTTGAGAAGGAATTTCGACACACATACTTCTTGTACTGGTGTGGCCGAATTCTTCTTGAACAAGGAAGGGTTTTGGCCAACCCCAGAGCACCTATTTAGGTTTTCTCATATGCCTATAAATAGGAGCACACCCTAGTCTTGTTTCTCATGGCTTGGCCGAATTTGTGAGTGTCACAAATAAAGAGAGAAAATTATTTGTAAGTATTAGAATAGAGATTCTAAGTGCTAGTACAATCAACCAATCCAAGGAAGTTCGTTCGTGTGGATAGCATTGGTCACGTTCGCGCAAAGGCAACGTGGTTGAAAGGGTTTCGCTTTTATACTAAAAGCTACACCAACAATTCATTCGTCATACAATCGAGCTTTGGTTTTTCAAGGTAAAACAATAACCCTAATCGTTTGTGTTGATGTGAATAGATCCTTGGTAGAATTCTAGAATAAAATTTTTTGTTATTTCCGCTGCGTTATCCTTTATGTGAATGTCATATTTAGTTATGAATTTCAACACTCTTCTTCACATGCACAACCGAAACCCACTAATGATGAAGAAGACTTGCATACTATGAGTCGTTCAAAAAAGTCCAGAGTTAAACAAACTGACAACAAAGTCAGGTACAAGCCTATCCTCATAAAGAGAGTTGTCCATCCTCTAGATAGACTTAATCTATGAAGTCTCTCTACTGGCGCTCTAGGGATATAGGGAATTTCCGCTTTGTTTAGATTTTTTTTGATTAAATTTCTAGCCTTAATGGTTGTATTTTCTTTTGATTTTTTATATTTTTTTATTATTAATAAATTTGAGCTCAGAAGAAGAGATCGCACATAAGGAATGTGCTCCTGTAATTACTAATTCTTGAGTCTCACGACTTTATATAAAAAAATTCTTTATGATATTTTTCTAATATTCGTCCTGTAAAGTTACGTACTTACAAAATTAATAACTCGCACCATTTTATTTCGATATGTTCGGCTACATATTTGTTTTATATGATACCCAAATACAATCAATTCAATTATCAAGGTTGGATAATTTTACCGTCTAAATTGTGTTAAGTTTAAGCAAAAAAAACATTAGACCTAATTTATATAATATATTTATTATTATAAAAAAATAATATAGTAAAATCTTTCCTAAGGTTAGGTTGGGCGAATTATTGTGGTTCATCCGTAGAACTTTACTCTATCCGATTATCTATTATAGAACTAGAATTCGATTTAACAAGGGGCTGCTTTTATAGTGTTTAGAGCAGAGTTCATAAATTCTAAGGTCGACATTGTCACATTCTAGGGGTCTCCGGTGACAAGAGGTGGTCGCCGATGCCGCAACCATGTGGTTGCCCATAGTCCACATCTTTTTATGGGTAGCTAAGATAAGATGGTAATGTCTACTATTTTAACATTTATACATAAAGTTGCTAGAAAGAATTCGAAAGAAATTAAAATTGTAAATAATGGATGCAACAATAACTATGAAATAATTTAAGAGTGCGACACGTCTCAAATAAATGAAGTGGGTGTGGGCATTTTGAGGACTGACCTGAGCTCAACGTTGAATTTAATGGTTTAGACATAGGATTCTTAGTACGCGGTTCGACCATATATATATACATATATATATTAGTTTTAAAAGTCGTTTCATTTGTTATTTTAGATAACAATAATAAAAGGTTGCGAACCATATATATTATAACTAAATTTTAATTACAAATTTATAAAATTTTGAACTTAAAATCTTTACAGTTACTTAATTTCAATTTTTATGCACTAATTAGTTCTTTATTTAGATTTTTTATAGTTATTAAATTTAATTTTTTGTGCACTAATTAGTCCATTATATATATTTTATTAAATTTAGTCACAAAACATATATGACACGTTAATTGTTTTTTTAAAAACTGTCACTTTATTAGAGCATTATTTATCGTTGTCTGTATTGACTTAGACCCCTAGACATTTTGTTCTGGTTATGTCACTGACAATAAATATAATCGAGCCTAACGGTGAAAATTTTCTCAGAAGTGGAGTGATTAAACTAGAGAAAATCAAAGAACTTTGATTGATTTTTTTAAAACAAACTTCTTGATACGTTTTGTCAATAAAGTCGACAGGCTCTTTTAAGATTGTCATCGCATTGTTCTAACATTTGAACGGTTTGGGACTGAGCAGATATGATACAACGATGGGAATTCAACTCTTAACGAATATTAGATCACACCACTGTATAATATAAATAGTACGTTTTCCTTGCACCGAAAAAAAGAAAGATTCATTTGCACTACAAGGGGCCAAAAGTGACAGGTTTGATTCAACGCATTCTTCTTAAGAATTAATATATACTGTAAGCAGATATATTAAACAAGAATTATCTCTTGTAGTTTAGATGAAATTTCGCATGTACACTGAATTAGTATGTAGAATTTCAATTACCTCATGCATCGGAAGGTTGACGATGCGAGTCTGTTCTATGATCTAGATGCCGCAGAAGATTTGAACGAACGTAGGAATTGGTGGGAGAGAGAAAATTCTCTTCCTTCTCTATATTTGGTGGGCAGCACACATTTTCTCTTTGGGGGGGTGTTTTGTATAATCACTCTAATTTTCAATCTCACTTAACTTATAAGCCTTTCGAATTAGGTGTCCTAATTTCACTAACCCAGTTAGAATTCAAACTTATAATTGAATTATGATTTTCATATCTTGAATAAACTATATTTAGTTTATGATCCATCAAGAGTTGACCCACTTTTTTAACCGTAACCTTTTTCATAAATTTTTACATTATTTGTACTTTTGGCATAAAAAAAGTGTGCTTTTTTCAAATCTATTTTCAGTCGTTGAAATAACTTTTTTTTTTTAACTGGAACGTTGAAATAACGTAATAATACCCTTTATGCACCTTATATATACCAAATTTATTCTTTCCTGGTATAAACGGCACCTGTGATGTTGCCAATTTCATATGCGACTAAATTTCTGCACCATCGACATCAGAATGGAACATAAAGTTCCATTCATACGAGAATAAGAACCTTTCTGGTAGTGCCACCAAGCTCATTCTAGTCAGTCACTACAAATTAAAGTCGAAACCACCAGAATAACGTAATAATAATAATCATAACAATAAAGAATGTGGCAACCAACATAAACATTATTATGTACTTCCTGATCAATAAAATTAAAACCCTTCTTATAAATTACGCTCATCAATGCCCTTGTCCCGTCGGCGAGGACCAGAGATACCAGAGCCGCCCTGCTAGACCCGTCATGGAATCGAGACGAAACATCTGCACTAAGTGCAGGCAGAGATTGTGGCACCCAGAAGAAAATACTTGCCCAGGTTGCCAAATGCTGAGCCCAGATAGTGCCAATTTTAACGGTGGAGGGATCGTAAGCCCCGGTGAAAATGGTCGGGAATGCAGGACAATTAGGCGTCTTGTTCATAAAATATTCAACAAGATTTCAGGAGAGGACATCAATGAATCTGTTCATCTAAAGTTGGAGTCTCAAAGTGATATGATTTCTCCGAGTTCGTCGTTAAATGCTGTAAGGCCGAAGAAACGTGCTTTGCTTATTGGAATCACTTACAAGAAGTGGAAGTACAAGTTAAAGGGAACTATCAATGATGTGAACAGAATGAAAGCTTTTTTGATTAGCCAGTACAAATTTCCGATAAACAACATTCGTGTTCTAACAGGTATTTTTCTACTTCACTCGTTTGTTTTGTTTTTTTCTTTAATTATTAGAAATTGAATACCTGTATCTTCCACTGAATTTAATCTTTTCTGGCACAAATATGCATATGGACATGTTGAAGTGATATTCGGTGAGGTTTTAATGTATCAATTCTCTAATATTGTGGTGTATATTTTCTTTTCTTATGCCGGTACAAAATGATAGAATATCAATTATTTAAATAAAAAAAGAACTTTTTAAGAACTTTAATCAATTCTAAACTTGAAGTAGCTAATTACACCAGTAAATTATCAGTAGACTTTTTGGAAGAACTCTATTAAAATTTTGTGCTCAATTTTACCTGCTATTAGCTTAGAGTACAACAGAAAGTCTTACTAATATGTTTACACTATTGATACTAAGTTGTTTCTTTGGGTTAAGAGATCGAAAGTTCGATGAAAGTCATTTTTATAAGTATCTTTAGTGGGAGTTGATATACATTTATATACAAATTGATCATCTATTTTCTCTCACAGAAGAAAAGCAAGATCATGATAGAATTCCAACAAAGAAGAATATAGAAGAATCATTAAAATGGTTGGTGGAAGGATGCGAAGAAGGTGACTCCCTGGTGTTCTACTTCTCGGGGCATGGCGTAAGGACACCCGATTTTAAAGAAGATGAGATTGATGGGTTCGATGAAACTCTTTGCCCTGTTGATTTCTTGGAAAACGGAGTCATTCTTGACAATGAAATCAATTCCACCATTGTTAGGCCACTCACAAAAGGTGTCACTCTTCATGCTTTTGTTGATGCTTGCCACAGTGGAACCATTCTTGATCTTGTTCATGTCCACAACAGAGACAAGTAAGTTTTCATATGCTTGCTCGAATTTGTGCATATGAAAAAATGTTAAAGGGTTAACCTTACTACTAAATTTTTGTTTACTACCAATAGACTGCATATTACAGGACTAGAGTTGTCTCCACTTATAAGAAATTGAGGGTTAGATTTTCGGTAAAGATAAATTAAAAAAAGTAGTTGTTTGCTGAATTTTATTTTCTTGACTTTAACAGGAAAATATGGCTAAACAATAGCCCTCCATCGGATGCCAAGAAGGATACGAATGGTGGATTGGCAATTTGCATTAGTGCATGTGAAGATAATCAAGTGGCTGTCGACACCTCTGTAAGATTATATTCTATATTCTGTAATGCGGTCCAGTCGCAATATCACCTTTTTTTAAAATTAAATACTGATTTGAATTTCATTCTTGATAGCATTAAACGATAAGTTATAGCATTAACGGACATGAAATTTACCCTCACTATAAGAAAACTTGTTTTCAATGACGAATTTCTAATAAGTGAGAATTTTTACCACTAATGTGTAAGATTTAGTGGCAAGATCAATTTCACCACTCTTATGCTATATTAGTGGCATTAACATTTTAGTATCGCAGATGATTCTATTACCAATAGATTACAATTCTATTGCCTATTGACAACTGTTTGTTTATAATATAGAGTTACATTAGCGTTTTCAATTTCCCTTCAAGTTGAAATGACTTCTTGATCATCTAATATTGTAAATTTCAGGCCTTTGGTAATGGAGAAGAAACGAATGGTGCTATGACCTACTTGTTGGTTGAAATTGTGAAGGAATCTCTCCAAATTTCATACGGCGGTCTACTCGACTCGATGTACGCGTTCCTTGACGATGCTAATAAAAGTGGTGGTCCTCTCATTAAAATTTTAAGAAGACTATTCAATCGGAGGTTGTTACAGGTCAGATTTAATTTTCTTCTATTAATATTTAAAAATTCTTGTTGCTTCAGTGGAGCATGAAACCATCATAATTGGAACACTGATAAAATGTGTTGCAATTAGATGCAATTTGATTATTGTTTCTTTACATCTTATTCACAATATATAGAACTAACCACCACCATACAATATATAAATATATTTAGCTATATTCGTTAGAACGACTAAAATATCATTTAATATAACAATTTATTACTTACCTACTTGTTCCTCTGTCTTAAAATGATAAATTTATCTTTTATTTTGATATATCTTAAATCATAGATTTTTTACCTTTTTAAGAATAATAATTATTAGATATTATACTACATTACCGCACTTTAAATGCAAAAGAAATAATGTTATTAATTAATAATTGAATTAGTGAGATATTTTGCTAATGGTACTCTTGCAAATTTCTTTTAAAATTAATGATTCAAATTTATTTTCTTCAACAAGCCTATCATTTTGAGACGAAATTAGTATCCACTATATATCATCTCCATAAATCCTAAAACATGGATGTATACCTTTTGTAACTAAAAAAACATTTGCTTTTTATATTTTAAGGCTGAGCTCTAATAGTGAAACAACATATCTTGTGGACAAATTAGATTAAAAGATAACTTGGCTCCATATCTTGTTGGCTTTTTAAATCGGTGGAATTCAAAACTTCAATTCTTGATATTTTATAAAGAACCTAATACCAAACTAATAACCATCTTAAGCTGAAAATTCTTTAGATACTTTCTTTTTTTTCCCCTTTTAGTTTTACGTGATTGGCTTGAGATTTGTATTATATATTTGATTCAGTAAGATCTTGCTCCATGTGATATGTAATCTCATATTCTTCTTGATGTGTGCAGAAGCCTCTACTCTCAGCTTCTGAAAAATTTGACGTTAACGAGAGAATTTTTAAATTGTAATAATACAAGATGGAAGGATCATTGCAGGGAAGGGAAGCATTGTGGTTCTTCGGTGAGGATCACTATTCATCGTGGAAGTCCAGTTTTCCCTTATTATTTCCACCCAGTTCTTTTGTCAATGTATCTGATTTAAACCAAATTTTGTGGTTGATTAATTGTTGAAATTCGCATTTTACAATGTTTGAAGAATGTGAGTGCCGTGACCTAACGAATCGACCAAAAACAAATTATTATGCATCGAGAATTGCCATCAAACAATCAAAGAAGTATGATTTTAGAAATAAAGGACACTAAAAGAATCATAGAATAGCGCCGAAAACAATTTGTCACTAATGAAGGAATTCCGTTGCTAAGCTTGATTAGCCAAGAAATTTGGTGACAAGCGAAGAAAATTGTTGACAAAGATTTCTTCGCCGAAAAAGGCCTTATTAAAAGATTATGAGGATTTTTGTCGTTGTTGAGTCAAGTTTGGTTAACATGAAAAAATCTCCTTAAGTTTTGAGGTTTGTCAAAACCAAGAAATAGTTAAAATTATGCACATAAATCCGGACTTACATGGTGTTCTGGAGGTTAGAACTGGTTACGCACGTAAGACATATTGTTCCCACACAGTTGGTTGATTGGATTTTAGCTAATCTGAGTAAGATAAGGCAGAAGAGAATGAAAGTGAGCTAAGGAATGCTTATGCTTGCAAGTGTTGCTATCACATACATAAAACACGTAAAAGTGAGATACTTACGCAAAGTATTAGGTCAAAGAATAAAATAGTGGTTGTTTCAAAAAATAATCCAAATAACTCACACAAAACTAAAGTTTATGCACATAAGATTTGTTACTCGTGTTTGTAAGATTGAAATGACACGCAAGAGTGTGACTTTTGGAAACAGAAGTTGTCGGATCGTAGAGGTCAATTTTAGCGCACACAACCCCTATATTTGTTCACTAAATGTTGCTACACATGCAAAGGGCAAATTTTGCACTGGCAGAGGTTGCATATTGTGTGCCATGGATTTGAAAGGCTCTTGGAACCAGTGAGAGCATTTAAACTGTTGAGATTGAATTGATATTTTCCATGATATGTTGAAGCTAATCCTTGGAAATCTATGAGTCAAGCCATGATAGGACGGATTGATGAAGAAGAAGAGGAATTTCATCAAGTTTGGAGGGAGATGGTTGGATTTTAAACCGTGTACTTGAGTGAAGAACCGTGTAGCATTCTGTTTCAGTTGGAGATTGCGGTTTGGCAGGACACGACCTAAAACACTGGCATGTCCGAGACTGTTTAATGCACTGGAACTATTTTTTCTCCTGTTTTGTCCGTGTCTCAAATAGAGTTTTGAAGAGTCCGCCCGTGTAATGTCATGTCAAGCCGTGTCTTAATGTCTGACTTGTTTTAGGTGGATTTTAGGGTTTTCTTAAACCTATTTTAGTAAGGATTCATGTAAACATATATGAAAGGGGACTTGGAAAACATATTGTAACTTTTTCTTACCATTTTTCAAAGAGAATAAAGAATAGCTGCTATCTCTGGCCATGGACATAGGTCGCATTGGCCGAATCACATAAATTCTTATGTTGTGTATGTGATTTCTCTTGCGGTATTCTTCTGTTTATCGCGTTTAATTCCTAACTTCAACTTTATGCCTGCAAGGTGGACTTTATCCAGGTAAGGAAGAAAAAGATAATGTCAGGGAAACCGACGATAGAAGAATCCAGAATAACAAAGAGCAATCACACAAGAATACAAGATTTACATGATTCGATCAATAAACGATCTACGTTCATGGGTAGAGTGATAGGCTGTCAAACCACCAAAATAATTCCTACTCAAAAATAATAATTCTGTAAATAGCAGAGAGCAGAGTCGAATCCACAGAGATTGGAAAAGCTTATTTATTCGTCGAAAACAGAGATAAAATAAAGTTGCAAAAATTGGAAGTGAA